>JAAXNX010000427.1:0-30130 GCA_036491905.1 Folsomia manolachei
GTGGTTTTTTACTGGTCTAAAACAAAAATTTCAAAAAATCCAATGCTTACCGGAGTACTTAGCCGTTTCTTCTCACATTCATAAGGGTACAGGTACTTCATATATCTGCAAATAGAAACTCATCATTTCAAATATTGCAGAAAATGGCGAAACAATAAATTATATGCACAAAGAACGTCAAGATTTGGAAGCCGGAATAGGAAAATCATTATTCACTTTTATTCATCCATCAATACAGAGAAATGTGCCAGCTTCGGATTTTTTTAGATGCACATGGATGGATGGATGGTGTAACCGAAAAAAACCCGCATGCATTAGTTTATGACTTTAAAGAGATGAACGAGGCAGCGAACATTACGGGATGGATGTTGAATGTGATAAATTTAGAATAATGACAAGAGAGCAGAATTTATTTATGCATCGCATCACATCCTATCAGAAGCCATCCTCCTCCTGCCTTTGACACATGTTTCTTCAAAGTTCAAGTCAAGAGAAAGGATTCAAGTAGTAGGAGAGAAAGAAGACGTCAAAATCCAGTTGAATGAGATGGATGAATAATTCGACTTCAATTTATACCAAGAAGAAACAGCCCTTCATTCAACAGAACAAAACAGATTTACACTCACATATTCACGATGAATGCGTAATACGTTCCACAATGTCTTTCACTCAATATTAATGCTACGTAAGGCATCCATGAACAAACAGCAGGAATCAAATTCAAAGAAATGGAAAATAAAGATTGTGAACATTTGGGGCTTTCGTCATCCAAAAATAATCCAGTCTTGTAAAGCAGTCACAAAAAGGAAAGAATAGAACAGTGTTAAACTAATAAATGATTCATTCCATAGATGAAGCGGAAATGAGGCTGGCTCATCATTAAATGGTGGACGGGGATATTTTAAACATTTGTGGTGAGCATTTTCTTGAAGGATTAACCAACTATGTTCATATTGGTAGCCAACCGTTTTAAAGAATGAATCAAACAAAGTTCTGGATCGACGGATGAGACATAAACAGAGAGATTGGTCTATTTATAGTCCACATTTCCAATCCATTAAGTCGTCATCATTCATATCACTCCTTGAATCCTCACAATAACAATAGATCATCCTCTTCCGCTTCTATTTCTTCAAATGAGTGAGGGATGGCATTTCCTTACACCTTATTTTGGCTCCGGTTAAATATGTAAATAGGTTACCCTACCACTAACTCCGATAATTATATGTTCATGTGATTAGAGTTCATCAAGACCTGAAATGTTTTGGAATTGGGTACTCTGCCACCAACGTTGTTATAAACTGGGTCTTATGACTTTGTGAATGGCATCGGGTCAAGAATTCCGAAAATACTCATTATCTATCTTCTCACCATCTTGATTTTCGATAATCTACTCTCATTCCGTCTCCGAGACATTAATGACATTTGGATTTGCCATGAGCAAAACAAAACAGTAATTTGAGTCATTGAACAAGAAGAAACCTACAAAATTAGAAGTGTCACTTGTGGTTTGGCTTCGCTACCTTCTTACATACGCATGCGAATCAATCATCATCACAAAGAATGAACATATTTCTCTGTAATGAAAAGGTTGGATGAGTTGGAACTAAAATATTTTGGCACCGAGTCCAACTATACATATTTAGAAGAAACCAGATTGAAAGTTGTGGAGCAAGGTGAAAGCAGGAAAAAATGAGAATGGTTTAGATTTGCTTACTGCGTTCGGAGTGTAAATGCGGCAGAAGTGATTGAAGATGGGAGATGAAGTCCTTTGATAATTTCTTGCCATAATTTTTTATTGATAACGTCCACAAGTCCTCCGCGAGCTATGACCAGATTGTACAACTCATATAGGTCCAGTACCTGTATTTATTAGATTATATTTCAATACTGTGAATCATAGTTGAAGGCCTTATATAACTTTGTATAAAGACTTTGAATCAAACCTGTTTAGCCATAATGGGAAGTCTGTTGATTGGGGTTCCTGTCAAATAAAGAACAAAAATATATTATTAGAGATATCGATATTACCGTAATCAACGGAGGAATTGATATAGGTTCACGACTTTACTAATAATAAATCTAAATTCAAGTCGTTCATTTGATTGCATGAAATAAAGTTTGTTCGACAATTGAAGCATCCAAGCAGAGAACTCCAGTTATCACGTGGATTCACGAGCACATTTAGTTTAATAACCAGCCACAAAATAAGATACTTTCACAAAGTAAACTCTGCCTTACTATGTGTGCCTGCGTGTTTGAATCTTAGGTTGTTGGACAAACTGAATGAATTGATGCTTGATAATTTATGCCGTTCATATAGGAATGCATTATCCAATGACCAAATAAATAAGTCTTCATTTGCCCGAAAGCTACGTATCAAAATGAATTGAATGGATGGATGAACCATGAACAGGGCGGAGGAATGTAATTCTAAAGTCAGAATTTAAAGAATCAATTTTTTTGGTTGTTTTGTGTTTGGCTATTTAATTTGGATATTGGAATTCAATTCAGTACTTGGGGGCTAAGAAATATTATCATTTAAACGACTCATCGCATCACGCACAAGCCAATTATGGAGTAATGACTGACTGGATTCGAAATTAGAAAAGAATTAATTTTTGGATGATTTCATCGCATCCTATTGAGTATTAAACAGTTCGTGGTAAATCTGATATCTAACTTAGCATTTGGCATTGCGTCGATGCAATTCAATCACCTCATGAAAGCATAAATGATAAAATAAATAAGAGGCGGAGAACCCAGCAATGAACTGGTTTGAACTTGATTCGTATTTAAAAGTCAAATGAGGATCAGAGGCAGACGAACTAATCATAGGCGATTGGAAAGTCCATTCCTTTGGAAAATTAATAATTTGCCAACTCAATTCATACGATCGAAAATCTTTATCTGGGATATTACAATATTCAATTTCAAAATCATCACTCCTCCTATCTGCAGTTTTTGGATGGAGTTATAGGAAATATTCCTATCTGCTATAATATGAGTGAATGGAAATTAATTGATTAATTTACATATCAAATGTAAAAAGTTTTTGGATGGAGTTGTAAGAAATATTCCTATCTGCTATAATAAATTTATGAGTGAATGGAAATTAATTGATTAATTTACATATCAAATGTAAAATTCTGAATTGAATTCAGAAAACGTGCCTCTTCTATACTCCACAAACAATAACCTATCATCATCGTACTCAAAATGAATGTAATGAGCGAAACTGGAAAAATAAAAGATTTTTTTTGTCTATCTTCATCTTTATGCCTCATGATAGAAACATAAAGGAAAAGAAGTCAAACCAAAATGAAAAAGTCTTCCCCATCTGGAGGAATAATCTTTGAATTTAATTATTTTTAAGCAAAATTGGTTGTTTTGGTATTGAAAAAATGTGTGGATCCGCCTGAACATTAGTACTTTACGAAAAAATCCTGCATCTGGACCGGAAGCCAGAGTTTTGGGTTGAAAGCTCTTTCATTTTCCCCAAAATCAGCCCCACAGGCTTATTTTATTATACAAACCAACCAAGTTGTGCTCTTATTCAGAAGAACAGATCCATCGCTTCAAAGACTTTATGGCCAAAAACCAACCCGACTTTTTCGACATAGACCTTTGCCTCTGAATCCCTTCTCTGACTCAACGTCACTTTCCATTTCCAGTCACTTCATTCTCCCTTGATTCGCATGTGTTACTCCCACTAATTGTAGAGACGTTTCCATATTTTGAAGCAACTTTTTTCAACCAAACTCCCTTCTTCATCATATCAGATGTATGTGGATGTGACTGACTATCAATACTGTACAAAGCGTGATCTTGATTACCATCCCCAGGCTGAATTAGTTAAGTTACTACAAAATGCTATGTCAGACCTAATACATACTGAGGAAATGTCTATCCTAAACTAAATTCATCTTATCGTTACAAAATCTCCCCAAACCGCCCCATCCCTTTACGACTGTTTTCTTCAAGAAACATTAAAATAAGGCACTTTTATTTTCTCCCGTTAGTAGAAAAATGTCATTAGGGCACACATGGAATGGAATCAATCATGATCCCGTTTCTTAATGAATGTCCCTTCCTTTTTCTACACAACCATGAAATGCTACGCTCCACGCAGTTGTCTCCACTCAACGGTAATAACAGACAGTTTTACACAAGAGGGAACATGCTTCCCTGGAACATAACAATATCACGGACATTTGCTCACAACAAGTTAATGTTGAATTCTTGTAAGTAGTCTGTAAGCCACACTAGTAGGAGAAGAACACTAATAAATTCAAGTCATTTTTAAGAAGGAAAGAAGAACAGACCTTTTTTGTTTTCTTTCGCCACTTCATTTCTCTCATCTTTCTTTTTTCCACATTTGGAATAAAAATTTCCATCACAAAGACTTGTCGAATGACGGTGGGACTCACTTCACTGACCCAACAAAACTCATTTCCAAAAATTGTACCATATCATATCAACAATCTTTATAAAAGCTTGGGAAATTTGTAAATCCTGTCCTCCGCCCACATCTGGCTGACCAACTCAATCCCGACTGACCATCAAATCACCAAAGAACAAAGAAAGCATTCAATAAGATGGATGGATGCATAAAGGACTGCGATGGGGAATTGGAAGGTTCATTAGTTGATCCTTGAAATGGAATGGGAGCAGAAGCTTTTAATTATGTGAGAAAACAATAAAGCCTTCACAAAATGATGAAACACTCAATTTTAAGTAATTCCCAAAAAATTTTTGCTAAATCAGAATATTCGCAAGTGAACAACTATCTAAAGCCAGAATCATAAAGCGATTTAAATCGCGTGACTTCAAGTTGAAGCAAATTTTTTTCTCCAGTCTCCTGGAAATTAAAAGTGGCTCGGATTAAATGCAAATGGACCCATTACACAGCAACCGGGTTGGGGAAGAAAGGCAATCTCTTGATTTACGAGTGGTTCTATCACTAACCCAGCAAAACCCACCCTAATTTATGACCTATATACCCTTCTCTCCGCCATGCATTGTCTACTTTATAAGCCTTAACAAGTCAGATAAAAAAATCCCATTAAAATAAATGTTCTCTTCTTTATTTCTTCGGCTTATTTTATCCCTCTCTCCTTATTCTTTTCAAGAAACTCATCTCAAGAATTCCAGATTGAAATGAAACCAATATTCATTTCTTAAGTTGTTGTTATTTGTAATGATAATATCCCTTGTAATGCTTAGCTCAAGGATACTTGGTTGACTTTAACTTTAGCCAATCATTTATGTTCCCCGTCATATCCCTTCATTTAAAAGAAACGTACCCTTCCAGAATTCTTGGAAATATTAAATTTCTGGTCATCTCAAGAAAGGATAGAAACTAAATTTGAAACCCTTTTACATCCATTTAAAATATAAAATTAACAGCAGCCGATTTGGAAAGGTCCACAACATGAGTGTTTATGTACAAACCCCTTTTTTACGAACAATATAAAATTTTAGGAAATAATATATAAAATGAATTACTGAGCAAAAAATGTCCAGGCTGCGGAGCCAATCGAATAGAATTACTATATCTCTCCTGCAATAAAACTCAACAGAGTTACCAGTTGTCGTTTATAGTCTCAAAAAAAATTGTCTCGCAGCATGAGGCTAAATAATAAAATTTAACTATTTCTTTATCCAAACCTTGTCTCCAAATATCTAATACCAAATATTTACAACTACTCAATTTATTTTAAAGTTTGAATTCCAAAGTTCATCATTTCAAGAAAAATCATTGCTGTGAACACGTCCTGACAGTATGGATGATTTCAATATTGTACCTCAACTCAGTACAATGCACGTCTAATTCAACCAATAAAAAACATAACTCCTTTCCCGTCGGCCACCAAAGGTGGATGATCGCTTCATAATGTTGTAGGATTCAATGTCATAATCTTAATCGTAACTTATCATTTGCTTTGCCATAAAAGAATCAAATTGGACATGAGCTCGAGCTGAGTGAGATGGACACTGCAGGCAGTCATTGCATTAACATCCATTCCCAATCAAAGAAACAATTCTGTCTTAAGACCAGCCTTCATCCGGCAATGTTTGTGCAATCACAATCACACCATATTCAACAGGGCGGAGTTTGGGGTGAATTTTTTATATTGCGATTTGTCAAGACTTTCTTATTTATTTTGCTGCTTATTTCTTGCTGCTCGTTGTGTCATGATTAGTTTTAGTCATGCTCATTTTATTAGTTTCTTGGAATCTGAGCTGTGTTCTGAACATTTCAGCAGCAGGCAGAGTTTGAGCAAGTTAGCAAATGGTGACAGGAAACGATGAAATTCTGTTCTGAGAAAAAAGTTGTGAAAATGCAAAAGTATTCAAACTATTGGCTGATTGAAACCAATCGAGTCCAAGATTACGACAATCGCTGAAGAAAAATCGCAAGGAACAATTGAAATAAGCCATGCTACGTAGTAACTACATAATCACAAAGGCCTTAGTTTACCAGAAGGCATTCGAAATTCTTGACGAGAATCCTCATAAAATCAGAAGAGGTGGTGGCACTGAAAGAATTGATATTGTTCTCCTCAAGCTGCTCGCCTCACCTTAGATATTACGAGCTGATTCGTGATTTATGCCACTACCTTTGTGATTACGACATAGAATCTTGGAAGAGCTGACGTTAATGAAAGTGAGGAATATTGAATAGTTTTAATGGGGCCGTGTATCCACAATGTAGGTGGGTATTACTTTGGAGAAAGGTATGCGCATTCATTGTAAACAGACAGAACTAACACGAAACATGGTCTGGAATCATGATGTACTAATAGGTGATCCACAATGTAGGTGGGTATTACTTTGGAGAAAGGTATGCGCATTCATTGTACCCATCGTAAACAGACAGAACTAACACGAAACATGGTCTGGAATCATGATGTACTAATAGGTGAAGCTCTATTCCGAATTTTCCAATATAAAACGAACGCCAGGCAGGTATTGACGTTGACGATTGGTGATACATACCTTTAGCTTTAATAGCGGTGTAATATGTACTACATCTGTATATTAAAGAGAAGATAAGTGTTCGATATTCAGATACATACATCAAGTTGTTGCTTGAGCATTAAAGCCGCAGCAACCAAACTAAACCAAGACTTGGATGGAATGGACCGTCTCGTTATTATTATTTTAAAGATATTTCACGGGAAAGAGCGGGCAAGCAATAAAAGTGTAGAGTTTGAGTGAAGGCTTGTAAAAATGCCATGAGCTCTCTTTCATGACCAATGGGGGAGCCAGATATCTCAGCTTACGACCTTTTATATGGCCAAATTTTCCAAGAAATTCACAGAAGAGTCGGTTAAAGGAAATGTAAAGTAATCACAGAAGGGCTAGTCAAATGAAGAACGGTCCTATGATGGAAGGAAGATGATCCTTTTGACGATGGAAGGAATGGACGGACGGTTTCCCTGCCTTCTTGCTCGTAACTTGACTTGGTACTCCAAGAACGGAGAAACGATTTAAGTCCCAATACATATATAAGTCATGAAGGGACCTCCACGCAAAAAAAAATGTAAAAAAAACACTCAACTTCATTTCGATATGTACCCCTTAATTCTCTTATAATCTCACTACCAACCAAGAGCCAGAACAGACCTTTCTTTACGAGCATGCTGGGCCTACATGGTAATGAATCTTTAGATTGCATTACATTTCACTTAAACAAGAAAGCAGTTGTGTTGTTTGGTTGGTGTCAGAGAGACCCAAGGGTCACTCTGAATTCAGGCTCTCAGCACTATCGCCCTATGTGGCCAGTTAGTTATATTATTCGGTCTCATAATCCTTAATCCAAAAGGAGTCAAAAATCCCCAGTTGTTGCCACCAAGGAAAATTAACAAGTCTCGACTACTGGATTCCCTTCATTCGTTCGTGGGAGGAGAAAGAAAGAGGGAGAAGTGTCAAGACATCTGATCAATGTTACTCTTTCGTGAGGAATCTGGGCCGGAAATCATTATTTAGGCAATATGGTACGTAAAACCGATCCCCGTCGATAGATCTTGATAGCACAGACCGTGTCTACTAATCACTCCTCTAAATCCCTGCGCTTCCTTTATTTTCAATTCATTCCTCAATGCCTAAAATCTTTGCCGTGCCTCGTCTGGTTATAAATGACTTAGACTATAAGCTACAAGAAGGACATTTGATGCCACCAACTAGTAAACTAGTAACGCAACTCTTAATTTATGTCGGGGTCTGTTCATTACAAGAACTATGCCAGATTCTCAATGTCTCTGATAATGTAATTAGTTATCCGGAAAATATTGGATGGCATTCCTTAGCTTCTCAACTTTCATATCAGAAGCACAACTACTCTCGTTTCCTTGCTCTTGAATTTGTATGCGATCATAAAAGTAAAAGCGATTTTGTCACATACACATCTTTAAATGAAAACATTCCTCTACTTTTGTACGGGTAAAGATTGGATACAAGAGTTGGATGTTGATGTCGTGCAGTAGAACAACACAACCTATCCCTACAATTTTCTGGATACGCAACCAACTGCGTAAGTCAATGCCAAGTAGGTAAAGGGGAACTGGAGCTTTTTCTAATATTTTTTTCCTAAAAATACAAAAATATCTGTAGTATGTACTACGGAGAAACAGACGCAGAGTCAGCCCGCAAAAAATGACTCCTTCCAAAAAGTTTACAAACAAACATGGTGCCATCGTGGATAGGTTTCATTTGCAGGAAAAAAGTGTAACTCGGAAGGCTAAAAAAGCCAAACGGCTTCTTCATTTCATGATATTAATTGATTAGCCTAGTCCGCCATGTTACAAATTATAGAGAATTATATAACGGACCAAATAATCCGTAGAAATCCCTACAATTTTCTGGATACGCAACCAACTGCGTAAGTCAATGCCAAGTAGGTAAAGGGGAACTGGAGCTTTTTCTAATATTTTTTTCCTAAAAATACAAAAATATCTGTAGTGTGTACTACGAAGAAACAGACGCAGAGTCAGCCCGCAAAAAATGACTCCTTCCAAAAAGTTTACAAACATGGTGCCATCGTGGATAGGTTTCATTTAAAGAAAAAAGTGTAACTCAGAAGGCTAAAAAAGCCAAACGGCTTCTTCATTTCATGATATTAATTGATTAGCCTAGTCCGCCATGTTACAAATTATAGAGAATTATATAACGGAACAAATAATCCGTAGACAACCTGCCTGGAACTGACGTGAATGGGTTGAATCAAATTGGACATGCACCAAAGGGCAGAAACTTTTCAGACCGACTCAACCAACCAAACGAATCCAAGTAATCGGCCCAACCACAATAAAATATAGTACTTGCGCCTTGTGTTGACTTGATGTAACAGACAACCCTAGAATTAGAGCACGCGCTTTCAACGCCAACCACAAAATTGATCACACAGACGCTCATCGCATCCAAAAAATGTTTCCTGAAATGCCCTTTATTCTGTCATTTTTTGGTTTGCCGACTGTATTGTACATGTTACATAAGGATGGTATCAATATGTGATTTCTGGGCTACTGATCCACTTGCCTATACACTTTCAGGCGTTCAGAATCTTAAAGAAAAGTGTCCAAAATAAATTCATGAATGGAATAGATGGGGCAGATGGACGAAGGGGAAGTATAAATGGTGGCAGACAGGTGAGTATGTATGGTAGCAAATACTACTGCTCAGCACGACGGAACAAGAACAGGAACAATAACAGAGCGTTACACCTTTGAAAGCATTTTTAAGTCCAGGTATACAGACCGACATGAATTACTGACTTCATCCGTATTTACATCGTGTTCATTTCACCGTATCCTGAGACCCCCTTCGAGTCCACACGTGTTTTTTTACACAGTCCGAGCTAACTTTGTTCAACACACAATTGCTGTTGAGCTCAAGCTTGCGTTGTTACACCTTGATGAAGTAACATGTCTCAATTCATTCACCTGTTACATTGACTTGATTGTGACTGTCCAACAATGTGGTAAAATTTGTATTTTTGAGACTAAAACGCGAACCCAAGTTTTTGCAGTGCGTCAAAACTATTTGTTTCTATTTAGCGGAGTAGGAGTTGCTACTTTGTGTGTCTGTCAAGTTCTCAGGCAGGTAAAAGAGATGTCAAATCGAATGTCCAAATCATAAAATTATGACAAATTTATGTACCTCGCATAACTACCCAAAACGACACGTACAGGTTATAAATCTTCCGCCAACTAAAATACCGCACAATTTACCCATTTACCATTTTCTAAATAAAATATACAGCCCAAGAGTTGAATGAAACAATCCAGGATAATAAAAACAAAATCCAAAAGTTTACTTGATCCAGTTTAAAATTAACCCGGTCGTTGGATAGGAGGGGAGAAAAGTAGAGAATGTGGTGGCTTGATTGGATTTATATCCGGGGAGGTTAAATATTTGTTCAATCCAGAACACGATCATCATCATTACCGGTCGCTGGATAGGAGGGGAGAAAAGTAGAGAATGTGGTGGCTTGATTGGATTTATATCCGGGGAGGTTAAATATTTGTTCAATCCAGAACACGATCATCATCATTCGTAAGCAAAGTAAGGAAGAAAAGGGTCCAGCTATCCGATAGCTATCCTAATTTTAGACCATTTCAAGCCATCAGTTTCTCTACATTGGTTTCAACAACTGGGATCATTTTTGAGGTCCGTGAATTCACGAATTTCTCAAGACAATTTCCATTCATTCAATACAGAGCTGATGTCCCCTCCCGTTTTAATGCACTATGAAAAAGTTATAAATAAAATGGAAGCGAGGGAGGAAGGAAGGGGGAACCCTTCCTTTATAGGACCATTAATGCTAACTTATACCACACCATTCAATCCATGGATAGATGCACAAGGAGGACAACCACATTTCCAAAAACCCGAACCAACAAAACCAATATGCACTTAATCTACGGGTTTATTTTAACGAAGCATGCACACCCGGATTTAACGTGCTAATACTCAAGATTTTTCAAGTTGATGGAACATATTATCCATCCCTATAGCTTGGTCTACACGCCGTCTCAAAATCTCGTCTTAGTTTCATTTCATTACTTTAAAAAGGAAAAACAACTGTCTTTTTCTTCAAGCACGGGAATCATCACAACTTTTAAAACACATGCCATCCACGACGTAACGCTGTGTTGCTGACAACTAACGCCATGCTCGACCCATGCCCTTCCATAATAGTAACTTAAAATTTGTAATAGAAAGTTGAGACAATAATGATGGTTGACTTGCACCCTTTTCCTGAATGCTACGGCTTGCTTTTACTATTGCTACCATGTTGTATATGATGTTATTTACCTCAGTGCAGAGTAACATGCCAGGGACACGCTTATCAAACTGTTTAACCCTTGCTCGAGTCAGTGATAACCGTGACATATTACGGGGCAATGCGCGACCATGACGGAATTAATAAATTATTGCCTTGAGAATTTCTTACCTCTTTTTTGCATGAAGGAAAATAGCTCGTCCAAAAACTCCTTCCTTTTGATGTCATCGCTCAGCTCGTATAACTAAAAATCAAATAATTACAACAAAGCATTAATTACATGTTCTGTCAAATACCCGATTATCGAATAAATCAGTAACAAGTTGAGAGGAGAGAAAACATTGGAAAATGCTTAATTAGAAATTTTTCATGTTCCGAAGCAGAGAAGGAAAGAGAGGAAGAAATAGTCATTGGAAAACGATTCCTAATTAAGTGGACTTTTGAGCATAATTCTTGTTGGACAATAAATTGAGTGAGATAAACAAATTGTGGGATATCTGGACACTTCTGTAATCCATTATACGAGGCACGAACGGACCAGAGAGAGCATTACGCCGGATAGATTGCGTGTCAGAGTAATATTCGTTACAAAAAGGGAACGAACGAAATCCTGATGCCTTCAAAAGTTTCAAACATACAGGAAAACAAAGTGAATGAGGTGCATATAATGTAAAATACAGTTTTAATTTCCATTCCCTGATACATACATACTCCGTTCTATTGTAGATTAGGGGAAAAAATCTTTCTCGCTTGTGTTAATTTGAGAAATGTCAGCGGAAAGCAAAAAATATTTCAAGCAAGAGAGATTAATGACTGAATAAATTATCAAAAATATCACTTTTTTCTAAATTGTCCATTCTCGTAATAATAATTAGATTTATAGTTTATATATGCATGGAAAATGCTAATTTGCTTCACTTATTTGTGCGAGGATCTAAAGAAATCCTCGTTAATCTATCTACAGACAGGATCATAGCATGCATCTCTGGTATTCAAGGGTTTGGTTGATCTGATCATCATAGATCCAAATTGATTTCCTCTTTCTATAAATGCTTATTCATCAAATACACATATCTACATAAAAACTTTTACACTAAAGTAATCTCAACCTTTTAGATCTTTCTACATACTAACACCAACACCCCAACCATGTTTACAGGCAATCCGTCTTGTTGCCTAAGAAGAGTTGAATTACCTGTTTTCATTTCGTTTGATTTGTTGGAATCTATTCATTAAAATTTACATTAAAGGAGTCTACTCACTCACTCTGCCTCCAACACTAAAACGATTGGATTCTGCCATTACATTTATTCGAATTATAAATAAACTATTGAACTTTTTACAAGTTATGGACATGTTTTACAATTTATTTAAAAGGAATCATGAAAAAGTCCTGAGGTTGAGAAGGTGGAGGTACAGATACCCATGTAATAAGTTGTCTAATGAGATTGTGTCGTATAAAATATCGTTGCCTCCAGTCCTATTCTGTCCCAATGTAGTGGATCTCTAAAAGAGTTTCATTATTATTACATCTGTCTGACTGCATGGCCTGGTCAAAGTTTATGCCATGAGTCTCCCTCTCGCCATTGTTGATTGTTGCTAAGAAAGGCGGTCAGAGTCAAGTGCCAGTGAGCAACAAAACAAACGACTCTGCATAAAAAAAACTTCATCTTTACTTGATCATCCCTCGGATTGTGAAAGAACATAAAACCAAATGTTCCACCCCGTCATTATTACCAAGCACAATCTAATTAATCAAAATCCCAATTACAATAAATGAATTTTTTACTGATGAGCCATTGAAATTCCTCTCTCCAATCTAACCATCATTAACCAAATAAGCCAAAAGAATGCATTCCGTCCATGTACAAGAATATGAGGGGCTACATCACCGCCTTCAATAAATGCGATTCTCTCATTAACGACTCTTTTTTCTCAGGCTAATCAAATATTGTGCTCAAGCTTATTAATTAGTAACCAACCAGGCATAAAAGATGATGTTGATTATTATTTTAATTTATGAAAGCAGCAATTAATTTGGTATCAACACAAAGGACGGCTTCAATTCGATTAATACCAGAATGCAAGAAATACTAGAAAATGTCCATTTGGAGCTGGTTAACATCCAATAAATTGGGTGGATCTCCCACCACATTTCATCTGAATAAAAATGCTGCCAACGTCCACTCCCTTGATCCAATCATTAGCTACTAAATTTATTGAATCGACGAAGGCAACTTTTCCGGTTTGAGTTTCAGAAGCTGATTTAGTCCGCCTCTTGATTCCCTCACTCACGCCCAAGTGGCTGCCACCCTGCCCAACCAATCTTTTCCTTTTATTACCATTTTAACTTGAATCCTCTTTCTCTTGGGTTGGTCATCATTGGTTAGAGATATCTTGTGAGGACTAATAATCAAACATCTTTTATCGAAAACACATTACTCAACCTATGACAGAGATGAGGTATAAAAAATCTCATCGTGCATGAGCCAACACCATTCAACGATAAATGAATAAGTAGGAGGATGAAGTATCTGTAGTTTGTTGAGTGAAGATATGGATGCCAAGATCCATCCGAGTAAATCCCAATTAACTTTTTATCACAACAACGCAAGTCCTCCATCAACCACATTACATTATTTGTACCATTACAATTTACGATTCCGCATCATAATTCGTATCGAGTAACAATCCTTCCTTCATTTTATATCGGTCTTTGGCTTAACTGGCAGACAGACAACAATAATGCAACAATGATTGGATTGAAGGAATTTTTATGAAAGACTCCTTAACTACGAAAATGGGAAGAAGAGCCAGTCAGCTACAGATATTGAGTTGAAACATAAACATTTAAAATAAATTACAAGCATTATTATCGTTTTGTATTAGTTGTTAGTGTTTTATAGAGATACATATTTCAGAAAAAAGGTGTGCATGGAATTAATAAGCAAATTATTCACAGGTGTCAAGCACCTTGTCTTGTTACCTGGTCTAGTGGTGGATGAATTGGATGGGGAACAAAACAGTGGATAAAAAATCCAAAAGGAGGTTTGCCTGCCTTGCCTCATGATAATTTCTTTCCCCATCACAATTTACTCGCTGAACTAATGTAATACATCTAATACGCGGATTGGGACGTTTGATAACAAAGCAAATCCAAATCAAGAAGAAGCAGGAGAAAAGGCGTAAAAATCTAAGGTACGTAGGAGGATATGTCAGTAGATTACTCGTTAGTCCGTTGAAAGAAAGTGTTGCCAGTATAAACATAGGAGACAGAACAAAGCCCTCTTATTTCATCTCATCTCATATTTGAGGATTGTTGGATGGATTGTTGGAGGGAGGGTGGATGTAATGTTTAAGAGCCATCAGTCTTTGTCACTTTGAATAAACCACATTTGTCTTGGACAATATTAAATCACACGTCAGCTCAGCTCACAATTCAGAATAAAAAAACAGCGACTAATGACGATCATCACCAACCTATTATATTTCTTGATTGGTGGACAAACGGACTCAAGTCGACGTTTGTCTGGCGCACATATTATGGATTGGATTTCTTTATGGAATTAACTACCACCAAGACCAACGACCATTCTTTAGTGGTGCACTATGCAAGCAAAGATAATCATGCATCCGGTGATTCTTGTGCTATTCCTTTTCTTATTAGTCTTGCCAGCGTCCATTACTCATTGTTTTGAATGGTCGTATGCAAAAGAAACAATGTTGGATGAAAAAGTCAACAGACATAAAATTCTCAATTTTTTTACCAACACAATCCACTCTTGTCTTGTCGCAATCTCGACAGGTGTGTATATGAAATGAAATAAAACTCTAACTTGACAAATGCCATTAATTTGGATGTGAGATTGCAGATGAATGTCGTTTATGTGCAAAGTTTGTCAGACAAGATGATAAGTTCAGGTTGGTAAATAATTAAACAATGAATTGAAATTTTAGAAAATGCTTATTTTGCCTGTCTATGTACTTGATTATCAGTGAACGGTTACAGTATTCAAGTTCAAAAACCGATGGTTAAAGAGTAACAAATAATGAGAAACTTGTTCAAACAAAGGTTTACTTTCCATTTTGAGAAAGCCATTAATGTAAATGTGGTCTGGATGGGTAGAATGTGAAGATATAAAAAAACTACACAAGATAATTTTGAAGGTAATGAAAATCCGAAAAATTCCAATATCTGGATGTAATTTGTCCATCGGTGGAAACAGTTTAACTTTAATGTTTAACCAAACCAGCAACTCAAATCTCATTTTGAGCAAAACCAGACGGTTAGAAAAAGCAATCTTGAATCTTGGGGCAGAAAGTTTATTGGTTTGGTAAAGACCCATCGGTCCGTGTTCGTGTGCTACCTATCATTCCATAAGAAAACCCGTAATAATAATGTGATCTGCCCTTTTCTCCACAAAACAGGATCTAATTCACTCTCGACAGCTCAAACTTTCCACCAGGCAGGCTACCAAGTACAACCACTGAACAAATTAAATATGTGTAATATCTTTTGCCTGGATTTTTACCGAGGTAAACTCAGATATTGAATGCCTTCCTCATTACAAGTTCATATTGAAACAACCATTAAACTAAAGTCAAAGGAATACGTATATATGTTTAGCCAATATACTTACTCGTATTCTTTGCTGTTGTGGAAGTAAAATTAATGTCAAAAAACAAAGATCGTAAAAAAGAAGGCTTCACGAATTCAAATACGCGTATACTTCAAACTTCTCCGAGCTGGAAAGTAGTTATAAAAATATTTTACGATTTCTCATTACAATCATCATTTCATGTTAAATGAAATTTCTTTGTGGAAGTAATAGTACACTTGGAGCAAATAATTGCAGAATGGAAAGGATAAAGGGGTCTAATGCTAGGACGGAAAACTCACTATAATTCTGGTACACAATAAAAATGGCATCTCCAGGTTTGAGTAACTCAATTTCTGCAACATTATGAGCAAGCTAATGAAATACTTGAATTGATAGACAATTTGTAGCAAACAATGGAAAATATGTGTCCTTAACTTTAAGGCCAAGATTTATACTAAATTAATGAACACTCTTTATATTTTAATTACAAGACTTGTTCAATTTTAATGAGTTAGTTTACCAACCAAACATAAAAGATCAATGTACTCGTACTCTATCCATTCCATCATTGCTACTAACCATATCCAACCAACCATCATCGTTAATTTTTATAATCAGAGTGCATATGAAAAGAATAAAATTGAATGGGCGTTACAGAGAGGCGAACCAATTAATCTCGATCCAAATAAAAAATAAATGTATTGGCGTCATATTAACTTTCAAGTCAAGTGGTTGACCCAACTTGATAACTGCTGAACTGCTGAAGGAATGCATCCAATAGAAGACCATCAAACAAAACATCTCACGCCATCAACACATCTCACCACACTCCTTAAAAAGCACAAACATTTAAATTCACAATTAAACATTGTAATGAAAATCCTGCCCTATGAACAGAAACAATGGGAATAATCCTTTAAATGTCAGACAAATAAATTGCACCCTGGTTAAAGAATTTGAAAGATTTGTAATGTACTTAGCACGAGGATGCCTCAAGACTCATCTGATTTGAAAAATGAATGATTTGGAATTTGGGAATAGAAAAATGCAGGCTGCCGTTGCTTGGTCATTGTGAATGTACACGGAAAATCGTGATTAGACCATGGAAAAAGGTTAATTTGTTTTATATTAGAGGGAGATAGGTGTGTAATAACCAATAGTTGGGAGTTCTTCTTATCGTAAGATTTATTGTACACCTAATTTTTCTTTAATCTTTGGCATTAAAATAAAATGTCTCCACATTTCATCAAGTTTATTAAGAAATGAAATTATAGTTCGTGTGCATGACCAACATTTTGCAAATTATTATTAACTCCTGTTTCTCTAAGACATATGGCAGATGGGTTTGAGCAAATGAGGAATGTATATAGTCCATTTCATGAAGCAATACAAAATGGGCGGGGCACTTTTCATTTATTATCAACCAAATTTATGATCTGACATTAACTTGTTATTTAGTTTAAATTAATAATTAATTGAAACCTTCATAAATGCTGTCGGAAAGAAGCACAAAAATAATAAGAAACAACTCTAACATATTTCAATTGCCGAAGGATAATTGTGGACTATTTTATTTAAGTTGCCATACTCCGTTAGACGTTCACTCTGTATGCTTAATGAAGCCCCAAAAATCCAAATTAATGCGTATGCTCACTAATTATGGCAGCTCAACTACGATTACTGTAGACAGGTAGGTGAGCTGTATTACATTTATAAAGACACAAATAATATTAGCAAACTAATCAAGCCTGTATAATTACACGCATCCACTTCATGAGCAATAATAGATTTCAAAATTAACCCGATTTAACAACATGACTACAATCATTAGCATAATGAAGTCACTACGCGACGATTTACTTTAACATTCAACCCGTAAATTGGAGTGAGATGAATCTTTTATTATATGAAGAGCACTATATGACAGATAAATCTATTTTCCACTGCCTCAGAGTTATTTATTTATTCCGTCTCAATTGATTCTATAATGATCCATGGGGTAACGAACCGTTGAAATAGTTTTTCCCAAGAAGGTATAGATACACCAATAACACGTTTTTCTATTCCATCATTCTTCGTCATATTTATACCAACAAGTTCTAATGCGCTGTTTGAATAATTATGTCGAAAAATTATTTTAACGATTAAAGTCCAAAGCATCACTTAAATTTAGTTATTCAAACGATGCATCATTGCAACTTGAATCGCCACAAGAATCATTTCCTTAATATCACATAACTCATTGTATTTCAGGAATTAGCATCAATTAAGCCAATATAATTTTCCATCCATCCGTCCATTACACTCTTTTGATGGGGGCATGCTCGTCCTGCATTGCAACTTGAATCATTTCCTTAATATCACATAACTCATTGTATTTCAGGAATTAGCATCAATTAAGCCAATATAATTTTCCATCCATCCGTCCATTACACTCTTTTGATGGAGGCATGCTCGTCCTGCAGTTGAGGGCATAAGAATATAAGGAAGGACTAAAAAACTGTAATAATAAGCTTGCTCAACGAACTGCACATTAAAGATTATTAAAGATTAAAGAAAGAAAACCGATTGGTCTGCGTCTGCCGTTGATAGGATAGAATTGAGATACATGCCGTACTTTTACGTCTACAGCCGTCTATTAAACAATTACTAAGCCAGAACACAGACTATTTATCCGCCAACTTGCTCGTACGCCCCCAGCAAGGAAATCATTTATTTCACCATCCATGAATTGATATGAACTCCAATCATCATGGTCTCTGGCGGTAGAAAAAGATGGATACAACAGGAAACATTAAAATTGCAGTATACGAATTAAAAAACAAAAATGTAGTGTAGGCGGGTGGCTTGTTCTGTACCCCGATAGAATGGCATACAGGGTTGAAACCAAGAATCAAAATTATAGTCCCATACACGAACTTCAACCATTTTTAAACTCTGACTCTGTGATTGAATGTGGAAACGTCATAAGCGGGTGAGCAAAGCAAGGGACATGAATAAGAGCATAAAAATGTAATGTGAATGAGAATTACATTTAATAATGTGGATTAGTGTAATATTATACCCTTGAGAGGCAGAGCATCACCAACCTAAAAAGATTCTTCATCCTTTTCCATCATCACAAAACTAAAAATTCTTATGCATTTTAGTCTGGTCTCAGACTTAACTTCATGAGATATATGTATGCCTTGAATCTAACTTAACGTCATTAAGTTGCGCCAACATCAAGTCGGACACATTAAAAATAACGACACATCCCACCTCATACTATTATCATTATTGTTATTATTATTACTTTTGCTATATACCAACCAACCAACCAACTTCATTCGTAGGCTGAAAAAATGGATGTAATGCAATGCAACAAAATATTAAAAATATACATATTGTTATTATTATTGTGAGCACATCCAAAGTTTCATCCTCATTTTCATACACGGTGGTTAGCTCAGCTGCTGGTTGGTATTATTATTCCGTATTATTTTAGGATGGATGATATGATTCACTCAAGACATTACGGAAAATTTAATACGATGCATGATTTCCTCCACTAGACGATCATCTCATCGTGCAAGCCACTCGGTATTAAATAGGCAAGTCAACCATCCAACAACAAGTTATAAATATTTCATGAAATGACCCTTAATTATGATCCCAGATACAATACTCAGGTAGATGGATGGACTACAATTGTAAAAATCCAACCTGGTTTGGTTGGCTAACGGGTGGAATATATAACGTTTCTCAAGTTTAATTGCATTTCTCAACCAAGAAACATTGAAACAATTAATGCAAATAGGTTCTAAATTTAAACGTAGTCAACTACAATTTCTTCCTTTCCTAAAATGAAATGACTCCTTACAACATTAACTTTTATTGTTTTCCATGTACGAGTATTAGCTGCGTAATGATCTACCTGCTTTATTTGAGGAATGAATTAATGATTCAGACTTGTATCCAAAGATTATAATAATGTAATGTATGCATACTTTTATTTAATTATTAATATTTGTTGAATATTAAGTAGTTTCAAGAAAGATGACATCAAATGACTTTTAGCCCATAAAACCCAACACTCGAAAATTCATCTCCTTTCGAAATAAAACAATTTAGCATGGCGTGGGATTCAAGGATGAGACGACACTAATAAAACCTCCAATTAGAATCATCACCAGAGTCTATGTGCCCAAAGTCGTGTAAGGAAATTCAGCAGTAATTGAATGAAAAGTGCAATAATATTTACATCCCTGGGGGTTTTATGTTATGTGCACTTTTCACCTCTAAAAGTCACCAGGTGTCGAGAAGATAAAATAAAACAAATCTCGTCTCTTGATGCTCCACCCCACTTTCATAATTTGAGAATAATCATAAAGAACATGGGATGAGAGAGGGTGAGGAATTAAAAGGAGATGACTTTTTGTTAAAGTTAAATGAAGCCATAATTTCATATCATTCTTACTGTGGTGACATGCTTGGGAACATTAAACGGTGTGGATAAGCGCCGTGTCGTCATAATTGTATTTGTAAGAAGATACTAATCCGCTACAATGATAAAAGGAAGACATGCTCGGATAAGTGGATAAATTAAAATCAAATGTTACACTGTCAACAAATTATACACATTTCTCTCTCATTATTAGAAAACCACTCAGGTAAAAGTAACAAGGCATCAGTGAGGATGAGCAATCACACATTATTGAATAAATTGACAAGTTTTTGTTAGAATAGTGCTTTACCCGGATTGTCTAAACATACACACCGTCAACGTCAACCGCCTTATTTTATTTATGGACTGTAACAAGATATCAATAACTGCTCATCATGCCCATCAGTCTGCCCATTTTGAGAGATTATGTTCAATGAGTAAGCGCAAATATTTTGATATAGGTTATTGATTTCCGACAAATCCTATTTGAACTTGAGAGATTTCCTTTCTCCTCTATTTGCACTCACACGCCACACAAATTCAACATTAAACCTCGCAAGCAAACACGAAAAATGGCTTTTAATGATATATACACTTTTCATCCATTAATACGAGTCTGTTTGTCAGGCAAGAGATTCTATTACATTACATTTATGATCATCATCATGATACCGAGGAAGGAAACAAGCTTGGACTGAAAATGAACATGATATTAACTGACTCACCCTTTTCATCAGTTTACCGATTTTAGTCAACATAATCCTATCACATCAAACACTAACATCACATCATGAGTAGGCTTAACCAAACCAAAGTAAACTAAGCAAAGAAAGCAAAAAGTGTGTTGAATTAGTGAGACTGGACAGAAGGAACGAGCCGAGCTAGTGGATGAAAAACCAGAGATCATTTAATGGGAGGATATTACACTGTCATATCATTCACTGCCTGGCGTTTACTGCAAATTGCTAGTCTTCTATTCCATCACTAATCTATTATATATAAAAAACACACGGATAATTCTCATGTCATGTAATTGTGGGATTATTGCAATTTGTTTCCAATTCCTTCGTTGGGTGGATGAACCGCAATTAACAGAATAGTGTCGCTGATTCGGAAACCTTTTTCTATTTTGTTTTATATGGTTATTTGGAGTTTGGGGCTACAACACCCTTGATTTCAATTAGCCAATAATGAGGTTTTCCTAATGATTACATTTGCTGAAATGTCTCTATTTGTTTTGTAGGGTGAAAAGTTTTGTGAAATCATCTGTCCCTCGTTCTCTTTTCACTCAATTTGGAATTGAAACGAGAAAATCAAATCTTAATCAATTTGGTAGCAAGGAACCATAAAACTCGGCCGAAAATGACCCACGCGCTGATGGTGAAAGTCTCACGGTACTACCCTCAGTTATGGGATTGGGTTTAGAAAAACTTTAGTTTAAACTACACGGCAATTGAGAATTTGATGGTCTCTCATCCTCTGCTCATAACATTTGCTATAAAAATTGCTGCCCCATTTCAAACATCCAGTGTGATCATCACCCAAACTGCGACGTGATTAATGCAATCATTAACATCAGACAGTACGACGGCGTTTTAAAAATCAAACAAAAAGGTTATATTGATTTTCCACTTTTAAACTTTATCAAAGCTTTTATCTCCAATTTAAAATTTTTAATATTTACTCTCCAAACATAATTTACGATCGCATTGAGCACCATTCGTGTCATTTACTGACATAAAGTGATATCAGAGTAATCAAAGTAAGACCTACATCATGTACAGAGAACATGAAATTTCGCCATAATGAATAAATTAACCGGAAATTCCCATGAATGGTTGACACACAATGGAAGTGTACATAATTATTTTTATATCAATTCGTTAAACTACACGATATCTTAATCAACTTATCGTTCACCCTCTAAAATATCCACCCATCCCATCCGCTCTCTCCTCAACCGAGATCAACTAGTTAGGACATTATGAAATCATTTACTGATATATATGCCCACATTCAATAAAAGCGTACTTCCTTCTCTGAATTAGTCTATAAAGATATCTCATCATGTCACCCCACCATAAATGCAATTCCGCTCAATCATTACATGAAATCTGCCCAATTAACTTTTATACGACCAGAATATCCTCAAAATCAGTACCGCCCAAATATATAAAGAAGAAACATTGTTTGATGGCTGGATTATATATCACAATCTCATATAAAACATGGCACTACAATGAAACTACAATGAAACGCTACGTATTGTAACATCCACTTCATAATGATTGAGACATAAACTCACCAAATTTTGGTCTAATCACACCATAACATGATACGAGCCATCATTCCGTTCATGCGTCAATCCATCCCGTGAATTGAAGCGTAGTAAGAAACAAAACAGATTAACACATGAATTGCTAACATACAAGCGAAATCCGGCTTGATTAGGATAAATCCTGGATCATCATCATTCTCTTGATTTAACCCAGTCGTGAAATTAATTACCATACTAATTGACCAACCATCTACAACGAAAAAACAGACAAATATATTTATTCTGGTAGCCATAATCATACATTATATCAGGAATGTCTAATCATAACTCACTCTTGGAACAAGCATCATTTGTTCATGAAATAAAACGAAATGAGAACATGGATGAAGGAAAAGAAAATGCTTAAATTTATGCTCATCATTCTCCCAGCTATGTCAGCACATTTATCCTGTTCCTAGTTTATCCTCTCTGCCAAATAATTGAGTACAGCCTCCATCCATTTACAGCTACAGCCAGCCCAAATTGAAACACGAGAACTTTCTCTCAATTACAGCAGATATTAAAGTGAACGAAAGGAAATGAAAACAGTTTGGTATAAATTCTTGCTCAAAGAAAGTAAAGAAAGCACGAACCAAGGTTTGAAAAATGGTGGTTCCTTCCTTCCTTGGTGGATGCATGTAATTTGATTTTCACTGGCTCAGGTCACGCCATGCCAATCTAATTCCAAGTTGTTACGTTTCGTTACGTTTTATAGTTTGCTCTCGTTCCTAACCTCCGCCTCTGTTACCAGTTATTGCAAATGTCTACACATTTATTTTCTCCTTTCCCAGTTTATTTTCGAAAATACCTTGGAATGAAAGTGAGAAAGAACAAGATTCCTTCCCTGGACTTATATAATTCTGTGAGAAGCAAGCCATGAAAGGGATGATGCCTGAGTGGTGAATTGATGATGTGGGAGATGTATGGTGGGAATTGGACGAGGCTTTAGTTGATGAATTGCAAAAACGAAAAACTCTAGCTCATTCCTCTGTCTACTGTCTCGGAGATAAATTGAGGGAGCCGAGAAGAGAATTTTAATTTCCTTTCGCCATCACATTCAACCAAGGAGGCTGGTAGCTTCAACTACTCACTCTCGTGCCATCAACATCATATCCGCTACAGATAAGTAGTACATATGCTTGTATAGCATCCAGAAATCCACCCCAACCTCTCTGGCACAAGATGAGATGAAAGAAGCCCTTATCCATCCTGCTACTTTAAACATCTCCCGTCCATCAGTTAGCATGGCTCAACCGTGCCCTTTTTCGGTTTAAATTGCGACACAAGATATTATCCGTCATCCCTTCTAACTGTGTTGAGGTGGATGGTAAAAACCCTTCTTGAAAATTCCAATCTCATCGATGTGAACACATCACACCGAGTAATGTGGTTCCGGGAGTTGAGTTGACTGCCTTATCCACCACCTACGCCTAGGAATTACTCTATGCAACACATTTCGGAATTTGGGACTTGAAGGCAGAAATATACGTCACCACCACATCGTCACTGCCACCGGATATTCTTATTGCAGTGGCATGGCATATTAAACAGGGTAGGCAGATACCACCCCTTCATTCCAAATAACCATCTGCCCTGAATATAAACGACGGAATCCCATGAATGATATGAAAAACAGTAGCACAAGTAGAAGAAGTGGAAAGAAGTCGACTTGACTTGAGCCACATCATTCAAAGTGAAAATTAATATCACCATGTTGCCGTAAAATACTTATGCACAAGTATGCTACTAGTACCACGCTATAAAAGGAACCTTTATCACTGGAATCACGTATAAAAACTTGCTATAATCCTTCTAATATGATTATTATGCCGTATCATAGACGCCACAAAAAAGTAGTGTGGTTATCAGAACTGAGATCGTACATAATGTTTCCCACTTTCACTACCCTATGCTTTACAGCTCTTGCTGACTTATTGTGTTAAGGCATCAACTAAATTAACTTCTACATAAATGTCCCACTCTATCTAATGGTCTAAATTAACCTTAACTCGACTTGGAATCAGCGATCAACATAACTTATGATTATTATAAAACATTTTCTTTCTGGGTGCCGTGACTGGGCGGAAGTGTGCGTCAGCATCACTTTAAGATTCCCAGATGGAAATATAATATTCATGAAAGAAATGAATGCACGTGTGTTGCACTTAATAAGCAACTCGTGGCTTGTATCATGCCTTTGATCAAATTAGCGTGTTGTGTGACTCAACTCCTAATAGAAGTAGAAAAAAACAGTAGCTCATATTCTTAATACTCACAACAAACAACATCTGAAATTCATTCCACGCTTATTCAAATTGGAAAATTAACGCCAGTGAACCCAACAACATTTTAGAAACAAAAAGGGTTGGCGACATTACATTTTTCATTCTAATTGACTCTCTCTCGCCCGATTCGTAATAACACCGTGCAATTAGAAGAAGTGGGAGGAGGGTTTAAAAATGAGAAAGTATAAAAATTCACCTGTTTGAACTGCNTAGACCATGCAATTAGAAGAAGTGGGAGGAGGGTTTAAAAATGAGAAAGTATAAAAATTCACCTGTTTGAACTGCTCCTCAAAACTCCAAGTTTGCTGACTGCTAGTGGATGAGGTGGATGAATCAGAGCCCGGAGTTTGATTTGAGGTGTTACCTTCATCCGTAAATCGGAGGGGTGGGGACCGGTCCTGCGAAAACAGGAGGAGCTTACTCATCTAATTGTAAAGTGAACAATAGATCTATTATAGATCATCTATATTTGTATTGCTTCTTCTCTACCACTCTACTATCATCATCCTTCTCATTTCATTAGTGGGCGAAGGGAAGCTTTTTTAAATGCAATAGTGATTGACTTACTCGGTGTGAGTCCTTATCCTTGGCCACTGCTGCGGCTGCCGCGGCCAACTGAAGAAGCCAGCACGTGAGGTGACGGAAAGAAAAATGGTGCCATGGACCGATCCACGTCGTCATGTTGGACCCATGGAACTCCCTGCTGCATTAACAATTCAATTTTGTAATCAACAAACCATGTCTTGCCATTTAATTGACCACTCATCACCCCCTCGCTCGCTTGAGATTTCTAGTATTAACCAACTCGGTCATTCATGCATTCATTCATGGCTTCTGTCTCATTTCCAACTGATTTATTTGCAGGTAGTAAGCTTTGGTTGAGGTGTGGATCAACCAAGCAAACAAATATGAATTATGGAACATTATGTGAGGTTGGCGAGACATGCTTGCATAAAACGAGAACATTTCCAACTGATTTATTTGCAGGTAGTAAGCTTTGGTTGAGGTGTGGATCAACCAAGCAAACAAATATGAATTATGGAACATTATGTGAGGTTGGCGAGACATACTTGCATAAAACGAGAATTTTGATAGTTGATAAATAGCCATTGCATTAATGGACCTATATTTACATAGTCAGGATTTGGAATATATCAGTTTTCCAGCTTATTATTTTGTTTTACCTGTTTCAATTTTGAAATCATTTCAGGATCAATCATTGCTGGATTAAACTTCATATCTGGTGGACGCGGAGAGTTGTTAGAGATCCGGGAGTCATCGTCCTCTTCTTCACTCATGTCGTGTTCGTTCTCTGGTCCTGACTGTAATATCAAACATTTAATTGTTAGATTAAGAGGCTTATAGAATAATTATCAAGTATTAT
This sequence comes from Folsomia manolachei, assembly GCA_036491905.1. Taxonomy (NCBI): domain Eukaryota; kingdom Metazoa; phylum Arthropoda; class Collembola; order Entomobryomorpha; family Isotomidae; genus Folsomia; species Folsomia manolachei. The sequence continues at coordinate 26,304 of JAAXNX010000427.1, forward strand.
TCTGGTTTATAATCGCAAATTATGAGAGACAAGTTGAGACGTAACAAAGAAAACACGTTATGCTGAAATACTTTATGCCATGAGTAAAATTCTTGTACACTAGCATGGGTGTGTACTAGGATTGAAATATTACTGAAAAGCAGTTGCACCTGCCCGTGATGCCATGATCTCCCTTTCATCTCTAAACATCTGACCATTTTCTTAAAAAGTGTACATACATCTGTGTAGGAGGCAAACGCTAAATATACCAAGTTTACTATTCCGAGCTCCTTTTTCTTTCCTTACGCCAAAGCAAAAGGAATATGTGTGCCCCGTCCAAAATTAAATCGTTTCAGGTTCAAGTTCAAAAATGCTCCTTACTCTCCATACAATAAAGAAAGAAAAGCTTGAAATGTGGGAATTTAAACCCAAAAAATAGCCCGATTACAGCTTTTTAAGGATAAAGAAAGAAGATTGAAAGTTAAGTAGAAAGGAGATGAGATGAATAGACGGACGCGTGTCTGGCACATGCACACAACACAACTAACCAGTCTTACAACCAGATGCTTGGTTAGTTGGCGTGGATAAGGATGCAACAAGGGGTTAATTCACTCACTTCAAGTCTTTTTATCGTTTTTTTCGTAAGACAACCCTTAATTTTTTCAACGGTTTTTTACCCTTTCATAACTCCTTCTGTCCTGTATGTAATGCTAGCCTCTTGTAAACACCCAAATTGCACCTATCGCTTCTACTCAACTCAAATAGTAGCAAATTGTATTTATGCTTTCCCCAAAAACTCGCCCTTTTTTACTCCACCGTCAAATCAACTTATCAAGAGAACAACCACTTTTGTTCATGGTGGCAGTGCAGAGGCTAGTAGAATGGGTTGAACATTTTTTGCTGATAAATTGACTATTGCAACAACTCGGGTTTTAAAACACATTTTATTTTGTGACAGTCCTTCGGTTACGTAAAGGGCAATCTCATATATCTCAGTTTCCTCTTCAATAAAATTCATTAAAAGCCCAGAAAACTATTTCCTTTATTTGCAGCAAGTACAATAAAATTAAAGTTGATTTTTATGTTGGAAAGAAAAAAAGGGGTTAAAAATTTAGTTGAAAATTCTCAGAATCATTCCAGGAATTACATCAATATTGCTTGAAAATGCTACCATAAGTCATAAAACTTGAATTTGTTCAGGTTTAAAACATTTGTTTTCCTCTTCGAATAATCTTGTCAAAGTATTTATTTTATTGTCCAAAAGCACTAAACTGAATCTTAATTTTTTGTCGGATTTAAAAAGGGTTTCATGCCATGAAAATATTTGGAGTTATTTAATAGTAAAAAATAGTCAACCATATTTTTCATCTAAATGACAACTTGTTTGGAGTTTTAAAGGGTTGATAAAATAAAGCGGCGGTATGCCATCATCAACAATCAAGGAGGCAGGAGCGACTATGCAACTCAACAACTTGTCTCCATAAAAAGAGGTGGCGTACAATACCATTCTCAGAAAAGAAGGAAAAATGTCAAAAAGTTATGACCTTAAGAGTTGTGTACAATATGCGTAATTCGAGGCACTTGAGGACAACAGAGAAGAGTAACAAAATTCAATCATATTCTTCATAAATTATGTACAACAATAAATTTAATCAAAGAAGAGCTGAGTTGTGTTCCGAGATCCGTTTGCTGCTAACATGTTTAACTCGTCTCTCCTCCCTTCAGAACTTATTATGTTGTTTTGTAACAATTATTATGAGAAACCCCACGGACCAGGAAAGAACATTACATTTCCATGAGTGGTGTAAACAGATTTCAACATTCAAATGAGCTAAGTTCTCACCATTTCCATTTCCACCATGGGAAGAAATTTAAAGTATGGGGAAAAATAAGTGTCGTAAACTTTGCCGGATCGGTCAAAGCCAAGGGACATCTAAGTATACGATCTGTACTTAAGACACTTTACATAACAAAGATCAAAATTTGTCCAAACTCGTCTCAAGTTTATGTGCACGCATTCCTAATCCTCCCAGCCAAAAAGACAATTGCATTGTGATAGAGGAATAATAAAAATAAAATGGAATCAAAGTACAATCCTATCACTCAAAGGTCAGGAAAGTGTAACGGGTAGGAAAAAAACATAATAAAAATGGAAATGTATTCCTTTTACCCTCAATTACAACTTGATCTCAGGTCTCACCGGTATAAAAAGTACTCATCTTTTTTTACTGTTGCGATTGGTGTATGAATGATTGCTGATTGTAAATTCTAAGGATATCTGAAATCTCTTTAAAGGAAAAAGAGATGTCTAGACCAGACCAGAATAAAGCGTATCAAAAACTTTTGAAATGAAGAATCAAATAAAATATTCGACCCTGGACCCTTAACTCTTTAACCTGTAAATTTCATAAATAACATCCTTGTTGTTGTTCTCACTACTTTGCAGGAATATGTCAATAACTTATTGGCACATTATATTTTTTTCTAATGTCACCCATTACACCAGACGGAGTCAGCTTTCTTATCACCGATTCATTTTTATAATAGATTGATGCAATAGTTTCCTTCTAAACATATTTGGTTCAAAATAATCTCAAGTCTGAATCTAGATATAATTTCATTTCTTTTGATGCGGGTGGGTGGTATCGTGGTGTGGTAAACGACTAAGGGTTGGAGTCAGAATGTGCGTAATATTGTCAAAGCATTTCAATTCAGTGGTAGTTATAAGATGATAAGTAAAAAAACGAGATCCACAAAACAAACCCAATAAAAGGCCCCGATCTCCTGTTTTTTTCTTGGGATATAATAAGCCTTGTTGTGTAGTGTATTGAGATTGAGAAGGACAAGGAAAAGACAAGAATCGCGTCGCCATAAAAGCCGTGGGAGGTGTGGTGTTCCCTCTTGAAATGATTCCTGACCTGAAATCTTTGATTGTCTTTCTATCTCTTTGTTGTTATGTTTTTAGCTCCTTCACCTTCTCTAGCAAAGATATAAAATTATGGGCACTTTAAACCGTCAAACTTTTATTTTGACGTGGTTATAGCATAGCTTTAAAATGCGTAAGCATCAGGACAGCAAGTCTCAGAGGTGCAATTCCTCTGCAAAGAATGGGCCTCACAAATATCTCCTTTCCTCATCTAAGGCAATCCCTGTTCCAATCTGATCAATGAAAAAAGTCATTTCTCACATCAAAAAATTTGATGCACCAAGTCAGCCTGACATCACGCTTCGTCTATTGACTGAACTTGGATTCTCATCTATTTGCCCTTCCTTTACTTTACCCGACCTTAATTCCAAACTTCCTTCTACCTGTGAAATCTGTCGTAGTCAATCAATGCAGCAGTTTTTCATTCAGGTGCTTGTACCCAAATGGGTCTCGCTTAAAATCTCTGTAATCTTCCATTACAAACCTCAACCTTTAGCATAAATGTCTTGAGCAAAAGTAAAAGCAAATCATGTTGACCTTCAAAAAGTTTTAAATTATGCTTCTGACCTCTTTTCGAATTAATGGTGCTGAGGATCATTAATTCTTTTTTGAAATTTTAGATTTTCATTATTGTACTGTTGCACACTTGCTATTCTTATTTAACTAAAAGAAAAGGGTGAACTTATTTTTTTCTTTATTCCTGTTTAGCATTTCAAACGGCAATGTGAACAACTCTAAAATTAAACTGTAATTTGACAGGCATTATTGATGTACAGACGTATTGTTGGAGGATCTGTCAATAGAGTGGGAGTGACTGGGAGCGATACAATGTGACCTGACCTGCTACTTGAGCATGATTGATGGTTGATCGCATAGTCGGCAAGTGAGAAACGGAATGAAGAAGGAAAATGAAAAAAACGGA
>JAAXNX010000428.1:0-30112 GCA_036491905.1 Folsomia manolachei
TCAATATCAAAATTTCCAATTCGAATTTTGTACTCTGAGGATAATACATAAGTGAAAAGGGAGAAAGAAGGGTTGATTCCTGAATCAAATGGAGCGTGATGGTTGAGAAAAGGACCATCCAAATCTAATGCAATCCCATCCCATCTCCAATTCCATTCTCTCTCCATTCATGAAATTTGGAATCACCTCTTTTTGGACTATTTTATATTTGCTTCACTGCTGACAGTGTCCAACTTCAACCTAAATCCAAATTCCGAGTTACACCATTTTTCTCAAGCGGGGTGTAAGTGAAAGTAAATGTATTCAGATCAGTTTAAGTCAAATGTGGGAGAGACAAACACAAGTTGTGTGATGGAAATCCTTGATTTTCACTTGTCGGCTAAAGTATCTCAGAGGGAAGAAACCTTAATGTCTGAGTTTATTGTAGTTAAATAAATAAGAATCTTGTAATTTGTTAAAAAAAAGAAAGTGTCATGAAATAGGTGGACGTTGTGAGATGATTGTGGACTGAGTGGACTTTCTCCTTGAACGCTTCCAACAAATGACGCCTCTTCACTCCCTGCTGCTACACTCCTTATGCTTTCTCCTTATTTAAATGGCCCAGCTTATGTCAACTGACTCTTCTCATGCCAGTCTAAAATATAAATAAGTGCACCCAATTCTGGACTGAATTCCGTCAAGGACTTTTCACTACAAATAAATCCCATCCTGACCGTTTTCTCCAAGAAATCCCTGGAATCCGCGACTTTCTTGTATATGTATAATTATACCTAGCTCAGTACATTTTTCAGTACTGCTCCACTAAACGGGAATTTAAGGGATCTAGGTCCGTGTCTGGAAAACAAGAAATGACCATTTTTCAGGATGAGTAAAACGTAATCCAAATCAATAAGAGGCCATCAGAGAATCCATTGAAATGTAAGACGGTCTGATGGCCGCTGGAGGCGAGACACAGTCCCGATTTGAATATGACACTGGAGCATAAAATATCGGCGTTACTTACTTCTTTTTATATACTTCAAATTCAAATGGTTGGTCACCAAGTGAGGAGGGATGGAGAGGCAGCAAATGGTGGTTTAAGTCAGTTCACTTTCAATTTTCCAATTTCAATCCTAAATCCATCGTTAGGATAAAATCTCATTCAATTCATTCACGCGAATGGTGGAGTCCACACCATTTACATTTCTTATTTTCTCAGATGAGGGATGGACAGGAGTCTCAAATTTAATTTAAAAGGGTTTTCAGACGGCTTCTTTTGAGACCAAAATCATGCAGAAATTTGAACGACTTCAAATTTTGTGGTAGAAAAAAGACGAAGAATGTTAGGCTTGCATCAAATGACACTTCAAATAAAAGATTTCTAGCAAACACTTAAATTATGAAGTCTTCTCATTAAATTAAATCGGACAAATAATTTATGAGATTGATGAAATGAGATCATTCTCCACTTAATTCCTGGCCTGAACCCAACCACAATTCACTCCCCATCATTGGGATTAATGAGGAATTAAATGAATTATGATTAAAGGATGGATATCAAGGAGAATTGAGCTTTTGCACCACCACATATTTACTGACTTGACCACAACTGAAATGACTCAAGATGTGGTTGTTGTTGAGTTAAATACTAATAAAAAATATGAATCTTCTGAACTGCAACTGTTTGGGGTAGATGAATGCCTTGGTTTAGCTTAATTTAAGAGTTGATGATTATCGCGTCGTTGGCCATTGTATGATGATTATGCGGGTTAAGCAATAATTCAGCTGCTGTCCACTTATTGGCACCCTCCACTTGAGCTATTTAAGACACTTTAAAGTTATTGGATTAATGGCTAATTTCATTATATTCATAGGTTCCCTCGAAGGATAGAGAAGGATATTGCTCTCTCGCCCAGGGATCATCATGAACAAAAATGTCATATTGTATTATGTCCAGTTACTCTTATTTTTCTGTTACAAAACACATTACTGACGATGATGTTACAAAACGTCGAAAACCTCTGAAAAACTTACCCATTTTATTTTGATTAAACGAGTAATAATAAATTAGGAGAGGCAATCATGCTCCCTTATTTATTTTTTGGAATGAATTCCGCATAAGCCCCAGGATGTCCTTACTCCATAAAATGCTCCATAAAATATGGAATGACGAGTTATAATAGAAATGAAAGTTCAACCTCATTCCAATCCAACTTTGGGATTGACCACAGGAAATGATTGGACACGATATGACTCCAAAATAAGGCACGGAGTCTCATTTAATGATAAAAAATAATATCAATAATACCCTCAACTAGCATTTGAACAGAAAAAACAAACCAAATTATTGGTAAGTCAAAAGTAAAGTTATGAATTCGATGGCCACATAATACCTGATTGCCTATTTTGTAGGGAAAAGTTTAGAAATGCTTTTTCTCTTATTTTTGTCGTATGAAGTTACACGCGGAAAAATTTTCTAAAGTCTTACTATCCGAAGCTCAATTCAGTAAAAGGTAAACGCTGAAAATGTCTGATGCAACAATCATTTGAGAGATGACTAAATTTTTGAAAATCTAAAAAATTTAAAAGTGAAAACTTTCCTAACGTTATTGTTTTTATGCAAGTTGTCGTAAAAATACTCAGAATTTTGTCAATTTCTTGAGTTTCTAATTGGATCTAATTAACTGAGGGTTCTTGTCATTTAATGCCTAAAACCCTGCCATGGCAGAGATACGTTATCATTATAATGCCAAATAAGCGAATTTACTGACCACCAATATTTATTAGGCAACCTCTTTCAACAAGTGAGGGAAGGTAGGAAACAATTGAAACTAATTAATGGACTTGAAGGATTTTGAAGTGTTCATTTCCAGAATCTTTATACCCATCAAAATGGCTTGAATAAAAGTTTGCTTATCAAATGAGCTTGGATTCTTGGGCAAACATATGACAATAATTGGGTTTCTTATCTTTTTGATTGAGCTTAAAAATAGTAAAGGGGTCACAAATAAATAAGATGCTTTCCCAAATCACGCATTTCATGTAAAATAGCCAGAAAATTGGTCTCTAAACTTTCACCGCTTTCTCTAGCTCATGGTTGATGTCACAGTCTCTATCTTAGTTTGAACTATGCTCCTTGCGAGTTAATTACCCAATTCCAGCTCAGTTATAACGACAATTGGCCTCTGGTGTGTATGAGGTGTTCGTTATTTAGTTCTTGAATTTGTAATTTACCTTCAATTATGAATTATGCTGAGTGTCACGTTTAAAGTCACCGATCGCCGTACAAAAGTTTTTGAAAAGTTTAAAGGATTCCGTAAACATTATTCTACAAAATGACACTACAATCGTTTGGAAGCTAAAAATTGTAATTACAAAGCTTAAAATGTGCAACAACTCTGAAATCAAGCCTGCCTAAAATATCCATAAAACTATCATTTCTTTCTAGCATGGAATGTGGGCTGGGTTGGCAAACTGCTCTTTTTTAGCTTTATTTTCGCGTTTTGTACAATAAAACAAAATGAAGGGTTTGTGGTTTGTTTGTCGAACAAGTTGTTTTATTCTGTTCATGTTTAATTAGCAGCAAGGAAGGAATCAAAATAATCAAATAAAATTTGCCGACCTTTGTCAAATAGCAGCCACAACCTACCAACCACAACAGTCTCATGCTATGGCTCATCAGTGAACATGACTAATTGTCAGCCTATCCCAATTAATTATTAAGAAGGGAGAGAAAGCAATCAAAGTTTTGTGTCGGTAAGTGTTTGATACGTGGCCTGGAAAATTTGTCCAGTCGGCCAAGCTAAATTAGCAACAAGGTAGAGACAAAACATTTGATTTCCAAACCTTTGTGATCTGGTCGGGCTGTGTTATCACTCAATTTCTAATTGTCTCATTAGTCTTAGTTTTGTCAGCCAAATCATGGTTTTAAGCGTATAACTTACATTCAAAGGTATAGAGAGAGATACGTATTTTCCAATTGCAACAAATCCCTGTAAAAGAAGCTAAAGTGTTAACTCACAATAAACGAATGCTATGAAATTCACTAAACAACAAATTCATCTCACTGGACAATATTAAAGAAGAAAGAGTTTCCAGTCCACATAAGCCTTAAATAAGGAAAATAACGAAAATAAGGACAAGAGAAGGAGGAGAGAGCGAAATTAAAATTAAAAGGAGAGAAAATAAAATAACATTATTTTATCAGCTAACTACCCAGCTAACTGGAGGGGGGACAGTGGAATAATGTGGATCCTTAGTGCTCACCATGTCACATGGAAAGTAGACATCAAAGATTCAAAGTGGCTGAAAATTACTGCTTAATTACGTCCTGGAATTATTCAAAAGAACTCCATTTGCATAATGAGTTTTCCTCCAAGGCCCTAAATTGTCTTGCCCTGTCTCTACTCCAGATATTCCAATGGGTGCAAGAAGAGTGTGTGCTCCCATCTATATAATTTTTGCCTTAATTAGCATTTTATATCATTAAACCATCTTTATACCCTCGTAATAACGACAGAGTTTCCAAAAACCAAACCAACAACGGCAGTCCGTAGCATAGCTCCCTGCAAATTTGCGTAGTCCACTAAAATAGGAGAGGAATAACCATGGATTTGAGGATCACTTTTATGTCCACCTTCAAATAGCAACAATGCTCATTGTTCGTGACAGACTGCATGAAGACTCCTCGAGTAAAGTAGGAATTAAAAGTTGGCTAAATTAAACTTGCATTATTTTATTTTACGAGCATCTTTCCGTCGTCACAACTTCTTTTATTAGCCAGCTTACTTATTAAACTGTGAGAATGTCTCGGTTATAGTTCATTATTCCGGAAATTACGTGGCTGAAGTTACAACCACATAATATCAACACATTCAGGGAAACTCGCGTAAACAATGTCTTCTGCACTTGAGGTTTGATAAGTATGTCCATTTAGCTATGCATCACCTATAATTTTTCTATGCACAATTATTGCGTTTCGAAACTTTCCAAAAAATTATTTTGTTCCGGAGAAAAGTGCCTTAGAATAAGTACAACACTGTTATATTTCAATATCGCCAGTTAACTGGGACTTGCTTTCCTCCCGGATGATGAGATACTATGCTACTTACTAGTAAGCCTTTTTTGTCCGTCCGAGGGATTGAATATTCATATATGCTAATTAAGGCCCACTGGCTCCCTTCTAATTCCCTGCTTAAGCATTTTACATCCACAACTGACTGCCTTGCTCTATGCTCTGCTTACGTAAGAGAAAGAGTCCATGCACCTTATCTCTAATTATGATAATGTAATTCCCTTCTCAAAGACTTGAACAGGCTAATCTATCAAACCGTGATTAACCAGCCTCTCTCTTACAGACTCCGCTATCTTTCTCATCTATCTCAGCTCCTTGGGTCCACTAATTTATTCACGTTTTAAACTACTTTCCCCTTCCAAACCTCTTTTCAACACCCCAAAAAAGTTATGGAGAATAAAATAGAAGAAGTTTTTTGTATGGGATTATGCTCCAATTTTAATCCAATATCAGTCCGGATTAAATTTTAAAACCTTGGTCTCAATCAACGAGAGTATGAAGAAATGCATTAAAAACTGAGACGGAATCACAATATTCAAGTTTTAGATCAATCTTATGACAACATTTTGATCATGATACTCACATTACGGGCAGGTAATAAAATCAGAAAGGTAATTTCAGATAAATATTCAAAGTAAACAATTGACTGGTGAAAAACAAGTATACAGCCACAACAGACGGATAGGTATCAAATCAATTTAACCTGTTTTCAAGCTCATTGCACTGAAATGAGCTGTTTTATAGTAAAAGCAAATAACCGATGGCATGAAGATTGTTTAACTTTTATTATCTTCAATCGTCAATAAAATATTTCGACCAGCTTTTTAAGGTATGCAAAGTAATTTCTCGTGATTGGCCATGATCCAGTTGTGCCTGGTTTGGAAGTTATTTAGATGGAGAAGAAGCTCATTCATTGACACTGCAAAGGTGGCGAAAGAAATGATTGCAAATATAGTTAAGAACCCTGAAATAGAGAAACAATGGTTTTTAGACATTCCTGAACATTTTGTTTCTTTGTGATTTTCCAATTTGGTGATTGATACCATGAGCAATAATGTAATGATAAGTCAAGTGAAAGTGACGAGGAACATTAGGTAACGGTAAGTGAATCAGGTTGGAAGAAAATTGGTGTTTCACTTATCCGTCGTGGAATATTTCGTTAATGTCTAATCACATCAAGGAGGTAATTTTTGTGATGGTTCATCTTGACTGACCAATTTGGACAATTGCACTCTTGTTTCTTTTCACCACTGCGATTGGGATACACTTAAGATATTTGCAATTTTGGGAATTGCTTCCCTTAATCCACAATGTATCGTAGTGCAACTAAAGGTGGCGGATAGCTCGTGTCGTCTATCTAGATCATTATTTGCTTAAACAGTTGATACTTTGAATTTGATTAGTTTGATGTGATGAGATAATGTGAGTAAACTCCGTCAGGTATTCCCATCATGGCCACCCACTCCAACTTCTATTGTAAATGAAATGCATGAATCATGTAAGCATTTAATTTGGACTGTCACCCATCACCAGCTCTTAGTTCATGACTGTCTACTGAATAAACTAATGTGGGCATTAATAAGCATTTAAATGACACGCTATAATATTCCACTCTTCATCCTTCGTACTTGATATTAAATGATAAATACATTCATAAACCGTAGCCAAAGTGCCATGCTGTCTCTTTTATTTACCAACTTTCTTCATATTGCTCAAAATTAAACCCTCTTTTCCGACATCATGAATATACATAGTACACTCCATAACATGAGCCAAGTATTAGTGCGGTTTTAATTGTTTTTATTCAAGACTAGCTAACTAACCCACCTGCCAAACATTTTTGTAGAAATATTCCAAACAACCTTAGAAAAGTGAATGAATAATATACACCGAAACGGATAAGAGGCGGGTAGGAGAATGAAAAATCCCAATATTTCAACATTTAAATCGGTTCCCTGTCACTCGAGCCTCCGTAATCTTGTCCTATTGAGCAATAAGTGTGTGTTGCCTTTTTCATGGCGTTTATTAATTGAAGACAAAAAGCGGGGAGCTGTCAAAGAATGCCGAGTTTTTGAGGATATTCCGATTATTTCACAAGTTTTAAGGGAAACCGGACTAAGCAAACAAAGGGAGACGTTTAATGTGTCAGTCTCAATTTGAAATCTACCAATAAGTTGTTATTAATTCTGTATTGAGGGCTGAGGTGAGGTGTGTAGAAGATAAAATTCATTAATTTTCATGGTTCATCATGTCCGGGGTCCTTTACCACCCAAATAAGTAAGGTAAACCCACGGGGCTGGAAAGTTAGGTTGGAATTTGCATGGAGTCTTTTTAACCATGCATTTGTTTAGTTTACCCATGAGGGAGTGGCTAATACGTGGCGAATTTTCATTTTAAAATAATTGTGAAGAGTGGGTAAAATGGGTATGATTTAATATTTACAACATGAGACAATATGCAAGGAATATGTTGCTCATGTTCCCATACGCTGGCTGTTGAACATGCGATTAGATAAATGTAGCAAATTTTGCTAAATGTACAACCAAACAAAACATGTTGATAAATCGTAGGGAATTTTAGCATTTAGAGAGTTCTCTTTAAAATTTAAATCAACAAAGTTTGACGAAGGAGCTGGGCTCAAAATATTGTGGATATATTGATGCCAAACTGCATATTATGGAAATACACGAAGTTAGCCTTGAGAGTTGTTAAAATTCATAATTAGTAGATAAAGATATTTTAATATCTTACTTAATATCTTTATCAGCCCCTTCGTAGTAATGCGCAATTTTATGTTACCATATGTTTTGCTTTGCATAGTCAAAATTTTAGCACTCCTTTATTCTCCTATTCGAAATTAGTTAAGACGCAATTTTATGCTTTTTATCTTGTGCTAATATTTTTCCGTAATTTACAACTTTTAGCGTGATACCCTTGAAACGCTAGTCCTAGGACAAAAAAGTGGATAATAAGGAAATTATGTTAAACATAAAAAGTAGAAGACTACGTAATAAATGTTGCGGGTAGTATTGCTGGTAAGTGTGATATACGCTATTTGGCCACCCTCTTGGTTGAGTCCCTAAAAGTTGGGCAGATCGGGTTGAGTTGTCTCAGTTGCTTTGTAGCCACCAACCAGATCAGTCGGGTGCGGAGAGTCTTCTCTCCTTTTGTCTCATTTCTTCCTCATCGAGCAGTCTGTTATTATCACACCAGATAAGCCTCGCACTTATCCAAATCCACAAAAGCATCAGAAGTGACACAACATATTTTTTGGACAAATATCTTCACAACAAAGCAGATATTTTGAAGGAGTTGTAGTTGTTTGTTGGAGAAAGGGTTGAGTTTGAGGTTGAGTTGAAAATCCGTCTCAAATTCCTCACTACTTAAAATTCTCATCTTACCACTCACCCAGGAGGAGAACAATTGGTTGGTGTACCCACCCACCCAAGCACAACTTGAACTTCAATTGCCTACGGAATTAATTATTTATCGCCCACTTGAACCTCGAGTACAATAAGTTTAATTACCAGGTTGTAGATAACCAGTTATCGGGGCTAAAATAAAATAGGCTTATCAGCCTGTGACGTTGACTCACTTGCTTTACAGCCAGTTTATTTTACTTGATATATTGGGAACAAGTAGGATTCCTCAGTTTAATTGTATAATATCACAACTCAATTAGATGGAAAGTGAGCTGTGGTTGTGACTCAATCGTGACTTTTGACACTAACCTGGCATCTGTTGAATTAGATGATTTAAGTGCCATCGACTCTGGAGACGTTGAAATTTGAGAAGAATCCAATATATGGCCACAATTTCTGGAATGGAGACGGAGGCATAAGTAAGTAATCAGTGTCATTAAGCAGTTTTTATGGGTAGCCGTTGTTCATTAAAATATCAGAGCTAAATTACATTATTCCACACAAATACATTAACAGGAAGTCAGTCGTCTAGTCTCACAATGCCCGAAGAATAAGAAACTATTTAAGAAAAATGTATAGCCCACCATCTTATCCTTAAGGTTAAGAGAAACGAGTAGCTCACATATTTGAAAAAATTTCGCAAATCAAATTGATTCATTGCTGAATAATGATGATGACGGAGGTTGCGGGTGGAATTTCGGAAGCCGGAAGTCCAGGGACAACGAAGGGGAAAGCATTCAATAACCTGATGAGACACCAACAACGACCCTCTTCTCCTCCTGATTCAGACGTCGGAGGAATGACCAGTTACAACAACAATAACAATAATTTGGAAATGGAGCAAGTAACCAGTCCCCGGATAACGTTCAACCGATCTCATCACGAGCTGGAGAAAGTTGAGGCAATGGTGCTCCCAGTGGAGGAGGCAAACCAAGATAATACCAGCTCAAAAGGGGAAGAGGGTGAGAGGAGACAGTCTTCTGGAGAAAACTCGCCGGCCGGAGAAAGAACTTTGTCTAAAGGCGAAGACCTTTCCCCAGGTAAATTAGAGAGCAGTGGTGGACAACCTCAGCAGTTTGTGGAGATGCAAGAAGGAGACCAGGGTCATGGTGGAGATGATGAAGAAGGGATGATGATACTGGACGAGGAGGAATTCTCCGAAGAGGAAGGTGGTGCCGAGGGTGAAATGATTCCAGGGGAGGAAGCGGATGAAGACTCGGATCGAGATGAACATCGCATTACGGTAATATAGTCGTATTTGAGACTTATTTGGTTAAAATAATTGTCAAAGTTTAACTTTTTGTTAACTTTTTTGTCAGGTGAGAGAAGCCCTGTTGAGTCGAGCTTACCAGGCAGCCGCAGCCAAGTATGGGCATGGAGGGAGCAAATATTCTTCGTCACAGGTAAGAAAACGCATTTCCACTTTTGCTCTTTGAATTAGTAGGCGAAGTTATTTTGATGCTTTCACCTGCATTCATTGGTGCAGAAATAGTAACAAAAATTAGCAGCCTCACTAGCTCCATTTAATAGAAAATATATTCAAGGCCAAAATTTAGTACTCTTGTAATTCTGACATTCTAAACCAAATTATCCATCCCCAGAGATCATGAGTGAAAGAAACCTTAACCCTTTCCTGTCACTTTTAAATGAGGCGTTTTAGCTCAACTCATCCCATGTAATTTTCATAGGAATGAAGAGGAAGCTTCTGAGGTCAAAATGATGTTAATGCACCAAAAAGCTTAGTCAATCCAGACTTGTGCTTATCCATTTGAGACTTTTTTCCTTTCCGAGAGTTTTAACTAACACGTTTATGCCACATATCTTTTGTTTCTTGTGGGACTGAATTGCTCCAGTCAGATTTTGACAATGAAACCTAACCATGCACGATTTCCTGGTATATTATCATTTTCTGGCTATTTTTATTTTTCCTCTTTTTTTAGTTCGTAATCCCAACCCAATTCCCGTTCTTGTTGTTACTTATAGCTAGTTGATCAGTATCTTGGCCCCAATGGCATGAAAAAGTGATCATTTAAGCGAGGCAGGGTTGATTGAGAGAAAGAAAGAAGGGAGTCGGAAGTGGGAGAGGAAATCGCTTAAATAAGATAAGAGATGGCTCAATCCCTCTCTCTCAAGAGAGGCAAAAGAAATCTCGGGAGCTTTCCCTTTATTTGTTGGTGTGTGACAAGGTGTGAAATTAACTTCAATCACTTTTCCAACCACTCCCATCTCCTGAATCCACCCACCTTCACCTTCAACTTGGCTGACACCTCCACTCCTCTGGGTACTACATGCCTCACTTGCGTTGGTTTTGACTCATCTTTACACCAATTTCCACTCAGTTAAACGAAAAATCTTGAGAAATTTGGCTGAAAGTGGGCAAAGTGAGACATGCAGTTTTAAAACTTGTACATTTCTCCCGTTAAAGACTATTGATTGTTTACAGCAAGTAATTATACTGGAGGAAAGAAAAGAGTCTGAATTGGCATAATTTATTCCGCATAAATTACTAAATTTAACAAGTATATTTCCAGTTGTAAAGTGACTCATGAAATGACACAACAAATTGTAAAGGGAACCTTTGTACAAGTCTGTGGGTAGAGAAAAGTTGTAGAAAAGTTGAAACTAAGTGTTGTGTTGTGTAACAAAACTGAACAAAAGTTGTCTCCTTGTTTCAAAGTTTGGCTGGCTGGCATGCCTGGCATCCTTCCTGACCAAATACTAACATATTGTAGATTTATTCTGACTAAGTATGTTAATTAGTAGGGTTGGTATTTATTCGACAATTAAAATAATATGATTGGTTGGTTCTTTAACATTTTTACTGCAAAATCCATTGATGAAAGAATGAATAATGGAGTAAGTGAAAATAAGTGAAAGTAATCTCCACCAAAAGAAAACCTCAATACTCAGTTTACTCAGTTGTCGAGCTGTTTACTCCGTTTCAGAAAGCATTAGCTTCCTTTTCTCTCAATTGCCAATACTGATTTGAGATTAGAACGCTACCTAAACTTTAGCAAAAAATGTGATTAGAATTCAAGGTGATTCATATGAGCAGTCTTTTTAAAGTGATGCTCATTTCTGATACAAGTAGATAAGTGAATCTTCCTTCATGCAAGAAAATGTTTAGCATTTGGTAAGTAACGTGTTTCTCTTTCTATGATATCCAGTATTATCTACATATTACGTAATACTTAATGCGCAAAGTTGGTGCCTGTATAATTAGGTAGACATGGAATACAAATAGTGGTGGCAGTGCATAAAATGAATAGAATCTGGTTGCTTTCACAAATGAGTCAGATTAAATGAACAAATTGAAACGAGCTTAAAACTACTTTCTCATCTTTCAATGTCCATCCAGAGTGCGTAGAGTAACCCGATACAATTCCATACATCCATTATTTCAAGTATGCAAAATCATTTGTTTCCAATTTTACTCCCTCTTCAAGTATTAGGTAACTGTCAGGCAGTCATACATAAATGTGGGGAACAGAAATGAAATGGAGTTTACAAAGAGAATAAATTATGTTGGATAAAGTTCCAAGTTATGTAACTCATAATTATTTTATTAATTACATTACACAACGGTCTCCAGTTGGATACGAGTAAAAAGAACTTTAGGACCACAGACTAAAGTTGGTAGTGTCTCTGTAGTTTCGATAGGTTGAAGCTTATAGAGAAAAAATTATACGTTTTAGAGGAAAAACTTCTCACTCAAATAATTTCAGAGAATGACAATCTTACAAATTACAATGTATTAGATAATTTATGATTTCATTTGTATCACGGCTTTCTTTTGCATGCAAAGAGTTTATGCTTAACATAGGAGACAACGAATTAAACCTTAAAACTAGTGTACTGGACAAACCACTTTCCTATTTTTATCTTTCATCTCCCTGCCGTGCCTATATAAGAGAGATAGGGGGGTCACTGAGTAAATTGGATCTATGGCTGGCTATATGCATATAAGTATCATATTGTATAACAAGAGGATGGGAGTGAATAAATGAGACACTAGTCCGTGAAATCCCAATCCTGGTTGAGTAATCAGGGAGCAAAGTGCCCGGTTCGGATTTGTTGTTTGATTGTCCATGTCCCCTCACCGTCGCGTCACTCTGCCTCCCTTTCCTCTTTCCTCATTACGAATGACGAATTACGAAGCTAATTTACCGGACTGTACCATCTACTAAATATTCTAATAAACGAATTTCTCCCTTTCTCTCTAAAATTGAGAGAAATCCGAGTAGGTGCCTAAGGAGAAAGAGGCAGAGGTGGGTTTAAACTGGGTATAGTCAGATCCTGGTTATTCCGGATTGGCGTGGACCAACTGGCTGAACATGAATTAGAGTGGCTGTAGTTTGGTTATGAGGTGAAAGCTTGAAATGAGTCGAGTTTGTTGTGGATGAGAGAGTGAAACAGCCTTTTTAGTGAAACAACACCAAGTTTGCGTTGTCTGTCACTTTCACACAGGCAGTAGGACAAGGAAGGCTCTTTTGTTTGCTTGTCTCTCTGTCCTTCTCATTACTATTTGTCATCCAACAGAGTCCAGCAACGAGGCAGCCAGAGTAAGTGAAACAGGGGCTGACACTGTCTACTTATAATATTAAATCACATCCCAGTGGAGATGAATTTCATTCCAAATGGCAGACAGACTCTCTCCGGATTAACCCAGGATTTATTTTATGTAAGAGTAAAGGCTCCAGTGTAAAGTTGTATGGTACAGGGAATGAAATTTCATTCCAAATGGCAGACAGACTCTCTCCGGATTAACCCAGGATTTATTTTATGTAAGAGTAAGGGCTCCAGTGTAAAGTTGGATGGTACAGGGAATGAAATGAAATATAGAGGAGTGGAGCATTTTTTAGTTTTGGTTGAATCTCTATAATTCCTCTTTTCAATTAGTCTCACTCTCCCCACGAGCTTGGTCACTTTCCCTTTTGGATTTTGAGCCCAATATTAATTAAAATGAAATGAATCAGAGAATTAACCACGTGCTTTATTTTATGCGTATGCGGCTGGGTGTGAGGATACTATTTGAAAAATCAATTCCAACTCAGGCTACGGATATGGGATTGTGAAATAAAGGATGCATAGGTGGTTGACAAAGTTTCAGAGGTTGTAAAATATGGCATAAATTAGATATTCTTATTTTTTTATTAATTATGACGTTACTCATTTAACGGGAACAGAAATAATGAGCTGCCGGTTTTCCTTTGTAGAAAACAAGGAAAAGTGCTAGTCAAGTTAAATAGTAGAAAACATAAAAATCAAGCACAGTTCTGGTTATTTTGCAAACCTCCTCATATTTAAGAAGTTAATGAGAAAATCAAGTTTCCACATATCACATCATTTAACAACCACCCTGAAGTGAATTAAATTACTTATAAAAGACCTCATGCAAATTAAAATCAGAATTAAATGCCAAAGTTGATTTATGGTTGTGTGTGAGAATTCAATACTACCAAGTAAAGCCAGTCCGGCAAGATTTTATTGATAAGACGGCTCACATTTTTAATCCTCAATTTTTAATAATGTCAATCCTTCCTTGGCAAGTAAGGTAATTTGAAGTATTTCAACCAGAATTGATTTAATATGATAGTCAGCCATGCCGTGTTACTTTGCACCAATTATTTATACACATCCTTGTAGGCGAATATAAACGTGTGGCAAGTAAGTAATAATTAGTGTTTAATTAGAGTGGTGTGAGCATAAACCACGTGTATTTTCTTGTAAATTAGATTGAATTGCATTCACAATTTGTGCAACATGCCAATTTTATGGATGACCCAAACCAGGGTTCCAGTTTTTTCTGTACTAATCCTTGTTAACCTGCAAAACTTGACTGTAATGTTGAAAATTCTGTTGTGTGTGGAAAGGGCATTAAATTAAAATAATTTTGCTTTGATTGCTCGATTTGATTTTTTATCATTAAAAATGCAACTTTCAACATGGTATTGGAGCAAACAAGTGAGGAGAGCAATTATCCTCACGCACATAAAATATTCTTTGCCTGGTTGGTTGGCATTCATCACAACCATAAATTAAAAAGTATTATTATTATATGTGCCTGATAACTGGATGCTGTACTTCCTCTTTGGCTCTCTTTTACATTCACCTACCTGTTTGCAATCTCGTTCAAATCGAGGTTTTAGGTTTAAACGTGTTCTTCTTTGGTAAACGAATTAAATAATGGGAAACTGATCAAATCAATGGGCAAAGGAGGAAAATGCTTTGCAAGGAATAAGTAGCTGCATAATATTTCAAGCCAATGTACTCAGAATTAACGAATTTATATATCCAGAAATCATGGACATTCACCTTGAATTAAGGATGTGTCCATTTGACTGGTGTTAATTCCCAAGTAATGAAATGATGCATGTAATTGGTTTGGACCTCCACATATTGGAAAGAGGACTAATGCAGGAGTAAAAGTAGAAAACTATGTATTGTGGAGAATCCTTGTAATTAAGCCGAGTTACTCTGGACTGGAACAGGATTCACTTTTCAGTTGCTCATTTGCTAATTAGTGAAATGGACACTTGATCCAGATGAGATGAGGGAAACCCAAGACCTCCTGACACAGGTGTACAACTAGAACAAGGCACATGTTATGATATTAATAAGTAATGGGTGTCCTCCCTTGCCTGAAGTGAGACAACTTAAATTAGCACAAATTATTAGAAGAACAATGTTTATTAAAGAGTGTAGTACGAGTTGAAACTAGAATTTTAGACAATTAAAGTGTCACATAATCAGCTCACCGCTTGCCAAGCTGATGGATTGCATAACATGTAGAAAAAGTAGATCAGGAAATTATTTGATAATATCAGTTAGTAAAAGTATTTAATCAATTCCAAGTAAAAGACTGAGTCTAAAATTCAGGCTCTATCCATGTTGGATCTTACAAAAGCCAACTCCCAAACTACTTGTTTGTTAATGCTCGGTCAGATAAACATAGTTTTGTTCCCACCAACCATCTCAGTCACTCTTGACCATACAATTTGTGATGGGTGGACTTTGTGGTATTGACAGGCCAAGGTGCTGCGTTAGCGTTGGAGTAACCGGTTTTTGCGATAATTCTTATTTCAACCTGACAGTTGTCTTGCATTGTTGGATGCCGTGGAAGATAATTATTACAGGAATTGTTGCTCGTATTAATAATTAGCAATTAACATGAAATGGGGCCTTAATTTAATACAATTTTAATTCAAATGAGTGAAAGATTCATTTAAATTATATAAAGTCTTTTGAGCCATGTAACAAAACTTGAAAAATCTTTTTACTTTATTTTGATTAGCATATTTGTAATGATTCGACTTGGAGGAGCAGGTTCTGTTCTACTACTTACTTATTGTTAGGTGGATGGATGAGAGATCAGTCAGTCAGTCAGGTGGTAGTTTATAATCTTTAAAAATAATAAGGAGAGAAACAATGAGTGGATGAACCAGTAAAACTTCCAAAAGAAAGGTTGCGAGATTGGTAGCCATAAAAGTAATAAAAAATCATCTAATATAATATAATCTTCTGGGATCACAATAAAATTTAAAAAGCAAAACTTGCTCCGTGCATACTTCTGAAACGCAACCGCTAACAATGTGTAGCGTTGCCTCTTCCCGTGGTTGCGAGAAGTAATTATAATATTTTATGTTTGACGCTTTAATATGTTTTTATAAAATTAAAACTTTAAAGAGTATTAAACGGGGTCACTAACTCATCAAGTAGTTTGTTGAAGGCAAAGCAAAGCAGCCCAATTAAAACGATCCTTTCTCATCTAAACTGTATCACCTCTTTACAGAGCTCGGCAATTATTATGCTTTATGAAACAATAAGTAACTTGCAATTTTACTCAGTTCCTTGGGTGCAATACGCAACGTGAATTTTTATTGATTCTCTCAAATGCCTTAAAGCATATCATGGTCGGAGGATCATTAATAATCTTCCTACAGATAATTATTTATGGAGCAAGCTGAGTAAACCTATATCACACCACAAAATTACAAGGAGACAAATAATATATTATGCTAAGCTATAGAAAGGCAAGTCTAGGTAATAACCCTATGAGCACTAAAACAGGCTCAACCCAACCGCCTTTGTCTTCTTCTTCTTAAGAAGTTAAACAGGCTGCATAGTAATTCGTTGCAGGTCTGAAGAGTTGGCCGTAATCGTAATGATAAAATGATGATCCCTTCATTAAATTTTTACTAAACGCAAAGAAAGGTGAAGTTAATGAGAACGCGGTCCTCCTCACCGGTAAAATGTTTCCTCTCTCCCATTTTTATTACTATTTTATTTTTATTGTGCATTAAATGCACATTATTATATGCTCAACTCACAGATTTTATGTCCATCCCTCCAACCACTTTCAATGAAGATAAGTTCGATCCCATCGTCCATTCTGGGTTATGCCCACAACCACACTTGAGTCTTTGGTTTCTGGTTTCATTAAACTCTGTCTGTACGCAGTTGATTGTCTTGATTGACCATAAAAACAGTCCTGAGCTCCTATCTCATTTCTTCATCTTTGCATATATTAATTTTTAATGTGGTTTCGGGCTGCATTAAAATTTTTGAGGTTTTTTATTGAGGAATTAAAATTATTTAGCTCCTGATTATAATCTTTTATATACCCGCATAATATGATTGGCTCATAACTGCGACATGTGTCAAATGAATGGATGAGAAGTTATTGTTGCAAATATTAGTTATATCTTTGCATCAATTGTTATTTTATTTACTTTGTATAGAATATGTATCAATTTTTGCATTGCTCATAGACTTTATCTTATGATGAGAAATGGGTAATATCCAATCCAGTATTATGAAGTTCGGTCCAGGTATCCCATCAATTCGGAACATTCTTCTAATTATTCTCTACGTTTTCGGTGTAAAAGAATTTAAGCATATTGGCATTTGAGGCTGGACTTTTTGATTTTTGAACCAAGTTTTATATGAAGGCCAAACTTTCAATTTTCACATGACAAAATAAAAATATGAAGTTTATTTCGTTTCTAATTTATATCAAAGAAATATTCCCAAGACAAGCGTCACTCACACAAGGTGTTAAAGTTCCATGAATAACAAAACTTGGCATTATAGATATTATAATTTTAATAACATTTGATCTATTATTTCTTATGTTTCTTTATCCAAGCACATGACGATGGCATTCATGACAGAAACAAGGAAAGTCCATCTGCACAATCATTTCTGATCATTATATAATAAAATAAAACAACACAGCATTCTCCAGAGTCAGCCAACTGTCTTTTTTGCAGTTTAACTTTTATTTAATACCTGATTTCAGGCCGATTAGTTCAAGCATCAATCGTTAAATAAAGTCACACGAATTCCTAAACATTTGTTTCCCTTCTAAAAACCTAGAATAAAGTCCAAGACTTGGCAATGTCTGTCATATTGGTTATTTTACGAGAAAAATTTGTTTAGTGTGGCGGAGTAAACTTTATTTACGACTTGAAACTGATATTCCAATGCATTATGATGATGACTTTGATTACCATTTCCATCCATGCCGTGCCATTTTAAAAAAACCTGCAATAATGATGAGTGTTGAGAGAGCCGTGATTTGATTTCCATTTATTTTATTGCCTCTATCACCAACCTAGACTTACTCGACCTCTGCTTTTAGTTGAATTTCATGAGTATAATTTCAAAGTCTTATTATAAGGACGTGTAATGGATCGTAAATTATGCCACGTACAACTTAGGCATGGACCAGGGCACATGAGAGATACAAAGTTTTCAAGATTTCGGTTGGAATGATGTATAAATTATGAGCAATTGTCAATTCCTAAGTTCAACAAAAGTCGAATGTGGAGTGAGTGAAAGTGGACAGACTTGGTTGGAGAGGAAGGTTAAAGTTTTTATTACTCGGCGTTATTCTCAATTTGTAAGCGCTAGCTCATTGAACTGTGAACTTAGCAATTTTTGGACAAAATCTAGGAGACGAGACACGTTCCGTTTTCCTGAGGGGTTGCCCATAACTTTTCATGGTTTGTCTTTCATGTAGTAAGTGGTGCTAATTATTATGCAAGTATATCTAGCTATTTGTTGGGTACCTAAAGATTTGTACGTTTTTCCAAGCGTGATAAATTATTTCATAGCATAAAGCTTGAGATTACGCAACTTTCGTTCACCTACCACAATTACCGAAATATTTAATTGAAATGAATACTGGGCAGTAAAGTTACTCGAGTTTAAAATCTGATATTTAACAACATACTTACTTTTCTGTCTTTAATTACGATTTACTATTTAAGTACAGCGGATGCGTGGGTTTATCTGAGCATACAATTCTAATATTTATCTTGATGGTGCCTAGTTCTCTTCTCATTTGTTGGATTGTTATGTAAGACCTCTGATTTTAAATTAAGAGTTTCAATAATAATTATGCGACCTAGGCTTAATGTAATGTTCAGTGGAATATTTACATAACTAGGATGGTACTGGATTTGCCTGATTGAAATCCCATTAATTACCAAGATAGTCATCCAATGAGAAAAAGGATTCTTTTGTGGTGTAATTAGTAATTTATTCCTCATAATCGTAAAAATCTGTTTACGTTTCTTCCTCTTGTACTCGTATAATTGTTGGTACAAATACAACGTGTTTAAGACAGAAGCTTAAAATTCTTTCCCTTCACTCAATTAACCTTCTCAGGCTTAAATAATTAGCAGGTATAATAATTATAATAATCACTCCCTCCACAAAACACGGATGTGCCACCATTATATTAATCAACATGTACAATACTAACAATAAAGTAATTGGATTCATTTACGTTTTAGAACAATAATTGGATCATTTCTTGTAGATTTGTTATTTTATTTTATTTCACCCCTCTCCTAACCAACTAGTGGTAGGTTAACATCAAAAACATGGTTTGAAGTGAAGCATACATATTTCAGAAATGGGTAAAATATATTATTGAAGGGGTCGAGAGAGGTCTTCTCTTCAATAATAAACCAGCTCACAGTCGTCCATCTCAATCCATTTTAATTCGATCCATTTCCCAGTGATGTAGTAATTTATGCTTATTTAGTTAGAAACTCGAGATAATCGTTGTTGACCCAGCCAGACTGTTTGGCTTGTCCAGACTAAAACAGAAGGACAGGTAGATGAATTGGTTAGTAGTAGTTTGAGCTCGTGTAATGGAAATGGCATGAAACTTGTACTTTTTATCGTAATGAGCCAGATTAAATAGTTGGTTCTGACTGACGGGGAAATGGTCGAGGTATAAAATGTCAACTGATCGACCACGTAATGTAGGATCCCCTGCATAATTCATAACCCATAATTTCCCATTTACATTAGAACCCACACATTATTCCATATTTTGTATTCAAATGAGATAAGAGGAGCTCAGGTCAGGTCTGAGTATGAAGGAATAATCATTGATCCACTAGTTTTACGCTGTGCTATAATAATCAGTAATGACATGTTTGTCTCTTTTCAACCACCTCATTAAATTATATTTCGTCAAATACATATTTATTTGTGATTACTGTGTAAGTTGCACTTTGTAAAAAAAGTACCCGTTTCCTGCAATCAATGGGATAAACTTTGCAAAAATCGTAGTAAATAATAAACTATTATGGAAATTGGGTTTTTTACGGCAGCCACAATAATGACTACTCATCATTGACCAGGAGTCAGTTGATTTTAAAGTTTTAATTCAGGCGACATTTCCCCATTATAAAATACTTCAAGTTATATTATTATTTATGTAAAACTTTCATTTATTGTTTAGATTGGACTATGCCGTGAATGGAATTGGATTAAATTATGTAAAAAATGGGGAATTGGGATTTTATTTGATTTGATTCTTGATATGCCGTAAAAGTCAGACATTTTTCCCATCCCATTTTTCTTTCTACGGCCATGAAAGTAGAATGTGAGTAGAATTCCCAGAAACACTGGTTCACAGTCAAGTCAGGGGAATTATTAATATGATAAAATAATGGAGTTCATTTTGTTAAAGTAAGTATAATCACATCGCAACCTCAACTATTTACTACGAGCTTCCAGTCAGAGCATTAAAATGGCTAAATGAAGTTGGACTTGGTTGACGGTAGGACTAATTCCATGAATCAAGAAATTGGTAATTTTCCCCGTAGAGTAGAGCATAATATGACACAATAAGTGGGCATTACGAGCCAGCTAGTTTAGCCGTTTTGGAGTTAATACACAAGTTATGAGCGACATTGACATTATTATGTTTGATTATGGTGATAGAGCTTCTTTCCACTACTGAACCTGAAGGATAGCTTATGAGTCAAGTAAGTGGTTGACTGAGCAAAAATTGGTTGGTAAATGGAAACCTGAAGAGCGTCATCATCATGATCCGTAATCAGCCCTTGTTTCCATCCATCCAGCAGGGTGTTATTATCATAATTGTGTCTACTTAGTCTACAGCTAACTTTTTGATCCCTATTTACTAGTATTTACTCAACCATTAAATGTCCTCTGGGTAGGGAAAGGAGATTTTTTATTTTACAACGACACGAATTTCAAAATATATATGAATAACTTTGTCTATAACATGAAATAAGTAGATTCCACTGGTGAATAAACAAAATTCTCATTATTTCAATTACATCGGATTGGAGTTGAGAATAATCCTTGAATTGTTCTGTGAGGGGTCGGTTGGGTCGTGTAGAAGATGTCTAATTATTATTTCACTTGCTGGGTTAGAATTACAGATAGAGCTGAATTGTAGAGTAGAGTGGCTCCGCTAAAGTGTTTTGGGTGATGGGATATCTTCTTAGAAGTGAAAATCCCTCGAGCGATATTTCTCTCGGAGCTAAAGTCAAGTTGTGAATTTCATCCCAGTCTAATGCACTTGTTGCTTTCCTCACCGTCTTGAGAAGCAGGATTAGATTATACTACTTGTGCTCTTGCATGTTTACCTTGCCATGACACGACCACAACATTAAGAGCAGTTTGTTGAGTAGGTATGAGTATGAGGAGGATTATTATTGGTAAATAAATATATTAATCCCTCCACCGATCCTCTTGGCAAGAGATCAGATTTCGTGGAAAAGACAACCACATTCTTCAGGAGAATGATGGAATTATAAATTCTCAGATATTAGAGTGGATAGAATGATAATCATTCTCATTATTATAATGACATGCTTTCTTCTACGTGACGACAGTCAGGCTGAGGATGGCAAGGTTCAACCATGCATAGGAAAGTTGCTTGCTTCATATTTTGTACCGGAGGAAATATAAATCCTTTACTGACATCCTGAGCTAAGCATAATTTACTTGGTTTTGAGTAATTTTGAATATTTAGATTTCCACGTAGGTTGCGGAATAGTTTGGTTCTATATACTTGATTCAAGTCAAGCTCTAACAAATCACTCTGTCTGCATCCAAACTCACAATTTGCTCTCACTGCATTTGGTCAAAAGCTGAGTAAGTAATTTGGAATTGTGGGGAATTTATAATTTGCACATAATTAACAGAAAGGGAAGCGAGTGTCTGCCTGTATTTCATTCCAATCCAAATCCAACTTTCTCTTGGAATGAAATGCCCGTGGCTTATTTTCTCCATTTGTCTGATCTCTTGGCTGTATCCGTCCTTCATGAAATAGTGGATGGATGGCTGCCTGATGATTTATTTTCCTGTTTCTGTTCTAATCATATGGACTCTGCTCCTAGTCCACATGGCGCAATACCGACCCCAGTAGTTCTAATTGACCATTCTGATTGAAGAGATGAATTATGAAATGAGTAAATAAACATGACTCGGAGGAGGAATGATTGATAAACTAATTACAACTGAAGTTGGCCAGTCACTAATTTCCTTCGTTTGTGCACTGGAATTAAAATAAATTGATTGAGAAACACTTTTCATGTCCAGCTCACAAAGTAATGAGAATTAGGCAAGGTTATAGAAATACAAGTAAATATAATTTACTGAATGTCGTACTGGAGCCAGAATTTGAATGAGATGGATAAATTTTCAGAGAATCGGTTGAGCAACGACGAACCATTGGGTTGGGCGTCATTTTCAATCAGTTTGCTAAAACTAGAAAAGCTGACCACACCAAAAATAACAAAATATTCAACCGCAACTCATTTTCACACTTTGATCAAAAGTTTTCAACATTTGGAAAATCAATGACAGACTAATTTAATGGAATGGGACATGGATTTTCATAAATATTGTAAAATGTTTCATATTTCAGAATAAACTTTGAATGTTTGTGTGTGGTCACACAATTAGTAGTCAGAAATTTTGTCTCAAAATTTACTGATTCACTTCCTAGATCCGAGTTTAGTTAACTTTCACCCCCAATATTTCATCTTTTACCCATTCCATTTATCCAGACAAGCCACGGACTGACCAAACAGCCCAACTTGTTTTGCACCCTACTTGTTTTTTGTCAGTAATCGTGTGCAAGGTATAATTTGTGCTCATAAAATAAATCATTATTAAATTGGAGCCAGCGAGGGAATCGCCTATAAATAGTTGGAGCCTGGATGTTGACATAATCTATTTTATTGGCTACTTCTTCTCTCATGTTGACCGTATTTTATTACCAACTCACCGAATAATGCACCATTATCCCTCCTCAGCTTATTACTCCCATCCATCCATCCATCCATCCTCAACTCACTCAGATATTAAACTGAGCATAAACTATCAAGTGCAAAATTACCTGGATTGGCCTAAACTAAACTGCTCAACGCAAATATTAAGTACCGTTCTCGGGGCACTCAGACTTCCAGTCTCACTCAATAATAGGCATGAAACTGGATTAGATTATTCCACACATTATGAATGATTATGGCGCATAATTCAGGATCCGGCCTAGAGGATGGATGACTCTCACTCATGAACCAAACTTTCCGATCTGAGGACATTCATAAATCGGAATGATTCTCCAACTGTAAAATATCTTAGTGCCCGAGTTGACGACAAATTTAACGATCCTGTTTCCTCTCCCGGGCTGACGGTACAGGGAAAGTAATGAGTAATTGCAAATTATTACGATCAACTCGGCCCTGGAATGATTTCACTGAATTTCACCAAATTATGGAAACAGTGAGGATTTTACTGCCGTTCACTAATAAACCAAATAGAGCAACTGAGTCACTGCTGACTCTACAATTTTAATTTTAATGGTTTTCCCCAGCACATTATGTTTATGCTCATGAGGGTCCCTTGACAGTCGTCAACCATCACTTTGCTTCATGCCGTGGTTATCTAGCTAATCTCACCAGCTAAAGTACACAGTCAACAATTTATTTGCACTCAATTCCCAAAATTGCCCATTACTCACTTAAGATACTTGATTACGCTGGTAAGGCTGGAAATATTTGGCAAAACAGTTAATTAAGAATTGGTTCAATGGTAAATGAAAGAATGTGAAGTCGGGTTTTTAAAAACAATTTTAATTAAATAAAACTTGCCCAACTTTGAGTAATTCAATAATAATACAAGATATTGAAGGAGGTAGGTAGGTGGATGAATGTGGTATGGATTCATTAGTCATTACACGCTGATGGGGAATAGAAGCAATTTACATTGCTTCAAGTAATAAAATTACTCATCCTCATTTTATTTATTGCAAAACTTGTTCGGGCCTTTGGATTTGGATCAAAATTTATCGCTGGACACACCTTGCTATTGCTTTTAGTCCATTGCATGCAAGTCAGTTGGTTACTTAACTAACTAGCTGCTACCAAAGGGATGGTTGTAATGAATTTGATTTCAGAACATGAGCACCTTTCTTCCTTTCTACTTCAATTAATTTTAAGTTATTGATCTCCTTTGGTTGGATTAATCCCTATAAAACAGAGCAGTCTCTTCCTTCATGGGAAATAATAATTAATCTAATTTTCTTATAATTTCAATCTTACTCGGGCATTAGATTTTAGAGATTGCTAGCTAACTGCGCATTGGTTATGCATCAGAGGTAACACGGAATTCACCGCTTTTTATAATTGCTGTTGTATTAAATAATTTGGGATGATTTATTTTCTGAATTCATTATTTCTAAGGTTGGAATTGATTGTGCATAAATTTTGTGTGGATCAACTAACTGCATTCCTAAGGTGGCTTGGGAATTATTTGGATTTTGGGATTGGCATTTTATTCTTTTAGCTTCCATCAAGGAACGCCACAGTTCAAATGATACACATCTCTGCTTTGTCTCAAGACAGAGAATTTACAGAGCATAATTTAATTCATGTGCATTTCTCTATCCTCTAATGGTCTGTTGTTGGCTATGCAAACCCAAATTAGTGAGGTACATTTTCAATTTATGATAATGGGTGAATTTACATTCTGCTAATTATAGACTGGACGATTTCCAACATTAAATCCATCCATTGTGTATTAAGCATGTGATATAATTACCTCACCAGACCAAGTAACCTACTAGATCCCCACAATCCAACACATTTCACATAATAGGCTCACCACCCTCTTTTATTTTTAACCTTTTGTCTCATCTCCTTTTTTACCATTTTTTGTAAGCATCGAGTTGAGATTCCGTTGTCCCAATTCATTACGAAGTCTATAAGACACTTTACTGTGTTTATGCAGAGTATTTTGTGTCATTATTATCAGAGCATAAGTATTTATTTACCCAGCTCCCAAAATGAAGAATGGTTGAGTGAGGTACCCAAATTCACATAATGAATAGTGTGATTCATTCACCCTCCTTTCTTTCTTTTCTCGTGTTACATGTTTTGGGACAATGGATTTGTTCCCAATTCAAAAATGCTAATCCATCCACCAATCTTAGTCCCAGCATAATTTTCATGTTGCAAATTTTTTCCTGTCATTATTTGTACCTCGTGTAGTTTGTTACATGACCAAACCACGACGTCGTCCCTGTAATTAGAGTTTTGAAACCAAAAAATAGCCTGCATCTACTTGGCTAAAATGCTACTTAGAGCATAGCTAATCGGAATATTTCATGGCATGGCTCGTGTCGTGGTCACCACCTTGGCAGGTTGGAGAACGTATAAAAAAGTGAAAGAAAAACAGTTTGGACACGGAAGGGCTTTATGTTCTTTTTTAAGTGTGTGCTCTAAATAGTCTATTCTACTCAACAATTTAATATTACGTAAACATGGACCCGGAATGAGGTGGGTTGGTTGGACTCAATATTATTATGGGATAAATTTTATCACTGGCTAAAGCTCAGATTTCAATTTGACTCGTTTCCTTCAAATGATAACGGAGTAAATTCAGGGAATGACTAAGAATCGATTCAGACATTCGTCGTATTTTTTTGAGACATGAGACATCCTGATTTCCAGCTTCAAACAGTTTTAAATTAATGTATGAAGTGGTTTATTGGTGTGGCTTATGTGACTGAATTGAATCCGAGCTCATTCATTACAAGAGTTGGCTGAGACTGGGCTGTTTTTTATGGTTTAAATTTATTACATGAAAAAAAAACGGGCAGGGATCTTTTTCACTGGTAGGTCTGCTTGGATCGGTTTTTATGCAGAGTATGATTGCTGATATTATGGCAAACGTTTGTGTCGCGTGTTGCATTGAAACAAAGAAATAACAACCATGCACGGAATGCATACATTACATTACAAGAATTCTGTATGCTTTCATATTACGGATATTATCCAGTAAGTAGAGGAATAATGATAAAATTATAATGAACAAAGCGTAGTTGGAGTCACAAATAAAATAATTCCGTTTTCCCATTTATATTTTTAATTGCTCCAGTCGGTAATTTTAGTCTAATTGTTATCGGAGTGTAATGTAGCTAATTAGTGTAGGCAATGAAATCCAATGAGTGGTGAGCATGCACATATTTCGTATCAATATATTCAACAGCTCATATCAACGATATTAAAATTTTCATGGGAAACATTGAATCATTAATTATACTTGCATTACATCCGAAAACAATACTAAAACCTCCGGAAAGAAAAGCAATGTGTAAGAACTATATGCTTAAAATTAATTATATGAAAATATTCGGATAAAAATAATAAAATGGACTACTATTCAGTGACCCCAAAATAGAAACTTGTTTGGATGACACGATGAGATTTTTTACTAGAAAATCAAAAGTTGGCAAAGATAATATAATTCTGTCAATGAAGTGAAGTCAGACAAAATTATTACGGAGACAAGTAAGTAGTGATTTAGGGGACGTATTCATTTATGAAATAGTCTCAGTTTAGTCCTACATAAGTTACAAAGGCCAAGGGCAATTGCACTTAATATTTATCCCAACACGAGAAACAGTGTCATCACCCACCGAGACAAATAAATATAATGGCAACACTATTTTCCTCTTCTTCCCGACCTATGGCCAAGATAGCTGAGTCTGGCTTCCTCTTCTCGCCTCATAAATAAAGAGGACAGTAATTTTAATTTATCAAAGTATTATTTAGAAGAGAAGAGTTGGATCTCTTGGAGTCAGAGAGAGAAAGCGGAGAGAAGGCGTAAATAAATTAAGCCCTTAATTTTAATTTCTAACGAGAACTGCCCAATTATTGGATTAATGCAAATTACCTACGGGCCGTAATCAGAATTCCTTGATTAATATGTAAATTAATAAGATTACATGATGCAAAGCAATGCTAATTTATATCCAACACGACTCGCTCCAACTTTCTCCACTTTCTCGGAAACTGCAACCCTTCCACTTGACCCTTGAGGGGTTATAATCCATCCCGTGGCAGGAACCTACACTTATCCGACAGATAGGGCTAACAAAACTTGGTCCGTAGGAATGTGTGGGGGTTCCCAATGTTTTTCAGAGAGGAGCCAGTCTGCCCAACAGGGTTTTCTTGGTGAAATCTTAACTTTAACTTGAGACAAGACTTGTTCAAGGAAAAGTTTTTGGGGAGACGTGAAATTCCAGAAAATCTTCTTCTCACACCAAACTACATGATGGACGGATGGTTGGTTGGTGTTTTAGAAATCCGTGTTATGTCTCAAGTTAAGATTCTCAAATTTACTTTGGGAATCTGCATATCTTCCTCGAGACAGGGGAAAGTATCATTTATCTCCAAATACAAATCTTTAGAAAGGGAAAGGCAGACATCAATCTGAACAGTTTTGATGGGCAATCTACCCAAAATACTTGTCATTATTGCCATGATTTGAACATCAAATTCCGATGATATTGCAATTGTTAGTAAGACAATTCATATTTTTAAAAGTAAACTTTTAACAAAATGGTGGAAATGTCTAAAAATAGTTCAGATTATGAATAAGATTTTCTCACCCACGGAAAGAAGGGGTTTTGTAAATTAATTTGCATATTGGAGAAGCAAATACGAAGAAAAGGGTTTGTTCAAATATTATTTATTTGTGGACTTGCCACCACTTCCATCTCCGCTCTTGTTAAGTTATCCTCCGCACCCTAGCCTAGCTTTGCCTTACCCACCTTGCTAATCCCATTACACAAAGTGGGCTCTGGTTTTGAGTTTTGTCCTTAAGATACAAATTAGTTATTTAACTAAACTAAGCAGTCCGTTGGAAATCTGCATTTCAATCTCACATCCTCCACAAAATCTTACCGGATCTGATCAAATTCTTCTTGCTGCTCAATTTGAGATTGGCTTCTTGCTCTAAACGTATTTTGTGTTTTGTATTTTGTGAACCAAGTCCATCCTCTTGTAATTGGAATCCTGACCTCAAGTAAACAGAGCTATTGACTTATCATTTGTATTTCCTTTGTTTTGCTAAGGAAAGATTAGGTGCCGTGAGGCAAGTTGGATTTTAATAATTCGATTGATTTGGCTTATAATCTTCTAACTTCTTCCGTTTTAAGATGCCACAGGAGCAGGACCAATTAATTTGGCAAGAAATACCAGATTCTAGGCGAGGCTGGTTGCAACAGTTTTTAAGCAACTCAATTCAATTAAGGGGAATTTCATGGATGTCTTGTTTTCCCTGACAGCATTTCCTTTTCTGTCACTCACTACTGTTTAGTCGGGCAGTTGAAGACCGTGATTATTTACGAGGTTGTTACTGGAAAATGTGTAGTTTTATTTCTAATTTTACTGGAGTTTAGCATGTTACGGGATAAGTTACAGATAGCCAACCAAATGTGGAAAGAATTGCAATTAAAACACGTCAAGGATTCATTAACGGTATACTGGAAGAAATAAGTATTGTGGATTCTGCCAAAATCTAATGCAGCTTGAAGAAATCTAATAAACCATGAAGATTTTTTGGTAAATCTTAATTTTCACGGTTGCATGAATAACGTTTTTCTCCCAATTCCTTAGTTTTATGTTACTGGAAAATGTGTAGTTTTATTTCTAATTTTACTGGAGTTTAGCATGTTACGGGATAAGTTACAGATAGCCAACCGAATGTGGAAAGAATTGCAATTAAAACACGTCAAGCTTGTTTGAAAGCTGCCTTATTACAGATTCAATTCATTAACGGTATACTGGAAGAAACAAGTATTGTGGATTCTGCCAAAATCTAATGCAGCTTGAAGAAATCTAATAAACCATGAAGATTTTTTGGTAAATCCTAATTTTCACGGTTGAATGAATAACGTTTTTCTCCCAATTCCTTAGTTTTTGCTCATGAGATGAAAACGAGATTTTTTATGTCGTTGATTTGATTTACTCCTGGGGGAATTTTACCCTCATCTGATTTTCACGCTTTTTAATCAGTAAAATTTCTCATATGCCACAATTCATGATTGAATATTACACACGTCAATTGCAAGACAAGTGGCAATAAATACGTCTCAGAAATGACATTAACCGTGTGTTTCAGACTAGTTTTAACATAAATACTTCGCATTGAATCTAGTAATCTTAAGAGAAATAAATGTAGTAATTAGGCAGTGGTAGACGATAACTTAAAATCAGGGAGAGTTTAAATATTAAGGTTCATAAAATGCTAATAATACCCAGTGAAGAAAAGCATATCGAAAAATTTTGCATGAGAGACTGAGTCATAAATTATGAAATAATGTGTGATCTGACAGAACATAATTCGATGAGCGAGTATGTGATTAGTTCCAACACATACTGAGCATATCCACCCACAACAGACAGCCCGTAAAACACGTAATAAAAATATGTTGCATAAAACATTATCATGAGTTCGGATGGCTACTATTTCTAAGAGTTGTGGATAGTTTAGTTGATATCTATTGCTTCTTATGCCCACTCAATTCTTGGCTGATTTTTCTGACTCCATCTAAAAAGTGCTTCTCAGAGGAAAACAGGAGACTCTCAGGGGATATTATTTATAATTTTGGTGTAACATATCCGACATTTGGATCTATCTGTGACTGTAAATTCAGATTGCACTTTAAACTAGTTTATATTTTGATTTCATTTCAAACGGAGTTTGTCTCATTTTGTAAAATATGAATCATGCTTAGTGGTGGAGACATAATTTTATTTCCTAACAAAATCACTTACTTTCTGTAACACATAAGCATGAAAATGGAAAGGAATGGTTTGAAGTTGAACATAAATTACGCTCATTAAATTACATTTTTGTCATCCTCGCAACGGCCACTGTCTGCCTTGACTTGTTTCTCTGGTCCTTCGTTAAAAACTAAGTAACTGTCATGTAGTACGTGTCGCATAAGTAAAATTATCAAAAAGAAATATACGTCTTATGCTGCTGTGTACCAAATACGATT
>JAAXNX010000429.1:0-30108 GCA_036491905.1 Folsomia manolachei
AACCCACAGTTCCAACAAACCCCTTACAAGATTGAGTACAACTCCAAAGGAAGTAGTTATTTGAGAGACCCCGGCTTACTCCTGGATGATGATCAACTTTACAAGTTATCCCTACAAATTGAACCCAAACAACCCCGACTTCCCTCTCAAGGTTCCATTGATCATAAATCCTAAACTAGCCAGAAGGAACAGTATTCACGTTAACCATTGCCAAAACCCAATCAGACCTTATTCCCTTCAACCACACCCAATCCAACTGATTGCACACAACCAAACCAAGGTACTACTATTGCTTCAAATATGGAAAAGTATTATTCGTATGTCAAACGTAAACCCTCACTATAAAAACTTAGCCTAATACATTCACAAACCTATGAAAACGGAAAATGGACCTTTCCTAGATCACAGAAATATATCTTAAGCACATCCCTTTTCAATAAATTTGTCCAGGAACGTTACAGAAATGAGATGGCACTGAAAATATCTAATAAAGTATCCCGTATTATGGCTCGTGTTCCTTAACTTCCTGTATGTAAATAACCGTCTGTAATTCATTACTGTACTTGAAATTGAAGCCGTGTGATATTGCAACTAAATCAAAGTCAATCAACCCTTAGATAAGTGCACAACCCATCTCTTAACACTAGTCTAGTCCTTTCCAAAAATGAAAAGCCCCTTCCATCCAAATAAAATTAAATCAAATAACCTTTGACTCCATCCCAAAAAAATAATAAAACCGCAAAAATAATGACTCCTACGCTTGAAACCCGGGACTGGGTGGGGCACGACTTGTAATAAATCTTGACATTCCACACCCATAAGTGATATTTAACAAGTATTATTTGATAAATGTTACTCTCTCAGAACTGCTCTCTTTACTAAATTACAACTTGTAATGTATCTCTCACTGCACTCTATTATATATAAGTAACCAATTACTAACCGGAAATGACACTTTGTAAATATGTCTTAACCTCTTACAACAAAGAAACACTTGTCTTATTATCATAATTAGTTGATAGACCTACATCTCTCTCTTCATAATTTATGTCTTTACCTATCTGTGGTCAAGGTTCATTTGTGATTTACAAAGATTTATGTGATGTAATGTGTGATTACCAAAAGTATCTAATACCCAAACTTGTACTCTCTTCATCTGTAATGACTCTCTACTCAGATTATTATAATTAATTCATATTTATATTCAAACGACTGTTTATCATAATTAGGTAAGCCAAGCCACTCTTTTATTTTGAGGATAGAAAACAATATATTTATCCCCCTTCAAATACAACATGGTATTAGAAATTAGTCTATAATTGGAGATTTGATCTGTATTTGTAAAATCCTAATAAAAATCAACTCGTCTCGCCTACTCTTCATTTGTGTATCTTCTGAATGTGTCAATTTTGTCTCAAATTATCGTAATTTTGGGCCCCAAGGGATTTTGAGACGGGTCAAAACTTTGAGGAAGTTGAGACCGATGCTCTTATCCATAGTAAGGCTATTTGCCTTGACCCAAGGATATGCTCTTATCTGTCTCTTGGCCAGTTAACTCAACAATTAAATTATTAAGCTAGTTATGTTCCTCCACCCATAATTGGATAAGGTAAAAGCTACATTTCCTAAAGCACGCGTGGAGCCAAACCAGTGAGAATTTTGGTCCGGGAGAAAGTCATTTGAGCAAGATTTGGTTGGAGTTGGAGTGATGTGAATTTTTTTAATTTTTAGGATTTTAAAACTAAAAGTTTAGAATTTAGTTCACATCACGTTTTGTTAATTGTTACTCCAGTTGAGTCTGCTTCCAACAATTTTGTGGGGGATAAGGAGTTATCCAGGTAAACAAATTGTAATTATTTCTAATTCTAAATTTGTCCATCTTGCCTTTTGTAAATTGTGTGTATTTTGTTTAAAATAGGAATTTCCAGGGGACAAGGAGGCTCAGATGTTACATACCCGACAGTGATAGGGTCAGAGGGTTCACAGTCACCTCATGGCAGACACTGTCGCCGTGATGGTGGAAGAGGTTGCCGATGTCGACGCAGAAGTGGAGGTTGACGCCAAGAATAAACCGATGGATGTTGTGGTTTTAGCTCCACCCACATTAACGGCACCCATCGCCGTCCGACCGCCCAGTAGCAGACGATACGAATTTCAACCCCCAACCACGTCGACATTTCTAGGCGCTGATTTGTCTTCCAATCTAATGGCACCTCCTAAACGTAGTTTTTCTCATTTATCATTATTTTAGATATTCAAGCAATTATAAAATAGAAATCATTTTGTCTGACTTCTAGTGAATACTGTGAAGAAGAGTCGAATACTAGTCAATCCTGGAAAATCTATGGTGGAATGGATGAAAATTCAGCAGGAACTCGCTGCAAAAGGTCCTACGACCAAGTTGCGCAGAATTGGACCGGATGAATGGTAAAATCTCATTAAATTGCGGATAAGTTTTAAGGATAGTGGTTGAAATACATTTTCACATTTAGTGCGACTCACAACACTGTTGGAGACGTCTGGATGGCGATTAATGGTACATTTTGCTATTATTTCTGCATCAAATAGTTATACAATATCTTTTTTTCGTATCTTACAGATCGTGTTTTTGATGTCTCCGACTACGCCAACTATCACCCAGGTAGTCTAAGAAAGCATTCTCTTTAGAGGCGTTTAGAAGACAAGACTTAATACTTTTTTGAAATCACCCAGGTGGGGTTGAGGAAATTATGAAAGGAGCGGGTCAGGATGCCACCACCCTGTTTAATCAAATTCATCGATGGGTCAATTTTGAAAGTATTTTGAAAGGAAATTTGGTCGGATATTTTGTCAAAGAGCCCACACTCTCGACCCTTGCACGGAAATCATCCAGCTCATTCTCATCAAATTCAACTCCTGGATTTGTCTCAATTCCGTCAACAAAATTTTCAGAGGATGACGAATCCGTTTTTCTTGAAGTGAGTGCAAAATTTAAAACATCACAATTTGTACAATTCACTTAGTTGTGCTTTGCATAGATTGACTCTCGTATGGCTGGAGATGTCCGAAAAGAATCTTGGACGGTTGGGGTGCTGAATCGAGAACGCTTTATACTCAAGGTTATGGTACCTCCTAAAGTTTGGACGACACATTTACAATTACTTAAAGTATTGACGGATGATCATCTCAATATTAATTACAAAAATGACTTTAAACGGATTGTAATAACAATTAAAAAACCACAGCAAGGTGATTTCACAGTAAAATTGAAAAATACGATTTTGATGTGGTCTTAATATGTATGCAAATGTTGTTTCAGAACGCTGGTTGAAATTGGGAAGTCCTCTCACGGACCATAACCAAATTCTGGATTCCCGTGCCAGTGTTGAAGACTTTTATCCGACAAAACTTATCAGAAAAGCTAAGTTGACTCGAAATTCATATCTTTTCACGGCTGTGACACATTCAGCTTTGATTGGAGTGCCGATCGGATTTCATGTTCAGATACGATTAAAAGGTACAATATGGCATAAGCAGGGCAGCGACGTATTTTAAAATTTTGCCAAATTGAGTGGAAATTTCTTCTATTTTACAGAAACAGTTAGTAGGCCTTTTACCCCAGTCATCCTGTCCATTTCTGGCAACAATGATAACAACCCACAGCCAACTACCCAAAATTCTCAAGAATTGCATTTTATCATTAAAATATATCCGAACGGCCAATTTACTTCGTTGCTGGAAAGTATGTTTAACGATGTCGCAGTCTCGAGCACAGAAGACAGTTCAATACCATTGCCTTCTATTGAAGTTGAAATGGACAGGGCAGCGACGTATTTAAAAAGTTTCTCAAATTGAGTGGAAATTTCTTCTATTTTACAGAAACAGTTAGCAGGCCTTTTACCCCAGTCATCCTGTCCATTTCTGGCAACAATGATAACAACCCACAGCCAACTACTCAAAATTCTCAAGAATTGCACTTTATCATTAAAATATATCCAGACGGACAATTTACTTCGTTGCTGGAAAGCATGTTTAACGATGCCGTAGTCGACTCGAGCACAGAAGACAGTTCAATACCATTGCCGTCTATTGAAGTTGAAATGGGTTTCCCACGAGGTCTTTTTGACCCATCATTCTTCCATAACGTAGAAAACTTGGTGCTATTAGCGGGTGGTACCGGAATCACTCCCTTTATAAAAATCATACAATATTTATACTGTAGACGAAGTTCAATTCCTATACGAAAAGTGGTGCTCCTATTTTTTAATGAAACTTTGGACGATGTGATATGGAACAAAGAATGGATGGCCCTATCCTCTAAAAATCCATCCTGGTTTTATTTTTACCCTGTGATATCAAAACCTGACTTTTTGTCCCCTCAAAGTTGGACGGGGCTTACGGGTAGAATTTCTGCCAAACTATTTGAAGACTGCATTGCTTCCTGTATGTCTTCCAATTCGCCATCCGAGATAAATGGCGAATCTAAAGCCATGATTTGTGGAAGTCTAGCATTTAACGCGTCCTGCAAACAGTACGTGTTTTGCATTTGTATTCTAATTCTGTTTTTGAGTTGACGTTACATTATTATTGAATTTCAGGGTTTTAATGGAACAACACACCCTTAGTATTGATGACCCTGGTGGAATTTTTATATTTAATGGATAACTGGAAAGTGAATAAATAAACGCTCTATTAGCAGAAGCAGTTTGAACGTTTTTCTTTGAATTTCATTGCACCTGAAATGGAAACTTTTTGTCATGCTTTCCCATCCTCATTGTTCTGAGGAACTTAATAATTAGTAATAATCATTTAATTGGCATACGTAACAAATCAGGGCCACATTCTGAATGGATGAATGCAAAATAAAGCTTTGAAGATGCCACAACCACCCTAAAATTATTCCGCTGATCGGTGAAGGTCTAGGTCATCAGATGATTTTTTTCAATAATTGATAAAGAATTGTAATGAAGGAAAATGTCAACAATGGGCCCAATGGAATATATTTTACGACTTTGCTTAATTTCAGGTAACTCCAGACTTGATTCCTGAAAATCATTGGGGAAGTTTTTAGAATAATGCAAAGCCCGCAAGGTTTCTTTTTCATTGTTGATCATGAATCTTGATTCAACATCATGCCGTAACAATTGGTGGCTGAAACCACTACCAAACTATAATTGATTGCCTAATTAATCATTCTTGATTCAATGGATTCCTATAAAAGGGACGGAAACCTGAGTAAATGTCACAAATCTTCGCCAGATTCCAGAGAGCTTTGGTGGAAACAATCCGGATCGAAAATCACTTTAGAAAATGGATATTTGGCGTTTTTGGCAAGTCCTTTACCTCGTCGGCACCCTCCTTGGCCTAGCCCTGGGTCACAGTGATCCATTGGATAGCACGGAATTTGCTCTTTTCGACGAATCCGCTCATGTCCCTGGGGAACCACTCTCGCCAATTGATTACCAAAATGCAGAAAGTGTTGGTAAGTCTCAACAAGTCTTGAATATCCAACCATTGTTCTCATCCTGACTTATGTTTACTAGGCCAGAGCTCTCCTCCAGACGACAAATACCATTCCGATCCCATCGAGCTGGCCGGCCTATTCGAAGGCGATATTATTCTCTCTGCCACCAAAAACTGGAAGAACACTACCTCTGCATTATTAACCCTTGGTCAGAAAAACGGGATAATTTACGAGAAACAGAAATGGGCTGGTGGAGTCATTCCATACTTTATTTCCGCACAATTTAGTAAGTCATTACAAAACCATGTATTTCTATTCTAACAATTCACACCTTCCTCTCTCTCCAGACGCCGTAGAACGGAGCGTAATTGCACGTGCAATTTCCGACTATCACGCCAACACTTGCATCAAATTCCGGCCAAGAACGACTGAGACGGACTACGTAACATTTACCAAAGGGAATGGTTGCAGCAGTTTGGTAGGAAAAGCTGGAGGCGCCCAACCCGTGACCTTAGGTCAAGGATGTGTCTACACAGGAATTGTAATTCACGAGTTAATGCATGCCGTCGGATTTTGGCACGAGCAAAGCAGATTTGATCGGGATGACTTTGTGACCGTCTACCCACAAAACATTCAACCGGGTAAGGAGTCAATTGACAAGATATTCATGACAATGCTGAGGTGATGGGCTTATTTTCAGGGATGGAATTCAATTTCCGGAAGTACAACTGGAACTATATTCAAAATCTGAGTGCTCCTTACGACCTCTCCAGTGTGATGCATTACGGATCTTATGCCTTCTCCAAGGACCGAAGATCTGCCACCATTCTTCCAAAGGATCCCAATAAGAAGATTGGACAACGGGATAACTTTTCAAAGGTGGGTTTAGAAAAGATTTTGATTTTGAAGCAGGAAATTGTTCATAAGAATTGAGGCATTAGTTTCGTTTGTTACTGGGAATTCTCAACAATGCACACTTGGCTTAATTAGCTTAATTAGTTATGATTTATCAAGTTCATGGTTTCCTCGTAAAAATAATGTGTCAACTGCCACTGACAGTTTGGCTTAGGTTGTAATATGTAAATCTCAATCTGCCTCCAGATCGACATTCTAAAGATCAACCGATTATACCAGTGTGACAAGGTTCATCCCACGACGCCATCCCCCACAACGAGTAAACCAACGACAGGTAATTGTAATCAGATATGCAATTAAACATCTGTCATTACCATAATTAAGTTTACTTCATCAATAAACTATTACAGGAAACGAATGCAAAGATAATCACAAACACTGCCAATATTGGGCATCCATCAATGAATGTGATAAAAATGGGGCTTGGATGAAGGTTAATTGCAAAAACTCTTGTAAACAATGTGGTAAGGAATTTTTGACTGGAGCGAAAATGGCTTAATTTTCAAAGTAATCCTAACTAGCCTACAATTAAATTTGTATAATTCCAGGAAAACCTTGCCATGACTTGAACCAATACTGCGGAGTTTGGGCGAAACGCGGAGACTGCACCAGGAGTTCCGAGTACATGAAGTCATACTGTTCTAAATCTTGTAAAACTTGCAGGACGGGTGAGGTTAGAATTTTATTCGCACTTTAATTTTAAATTTAGAATGATCTCAATTTGTGTGCAGAAGGGGCCGTACTTCCATCGCACGAGTGTGAAGACCAAGATAAGTACTGTGCGTATTGGTCTTCCAGAGATGAATGTACCAAAAATCCGAAATTCATGGGAAAATATTGTCCCAAATCTTGTAAACTTTGTTAAACCGGAACCGAATAAACCGTTGTCTTCAAAGATTTTCATTGTTTAAAAAGAAACTTTTCATGCTTTTGATCACATGCCGATTAGGACAAATTTGTGATAAAGAAATGGGTTGAGCATAATATTGAAAAGGCTAGAATTGTGTAAGTAGGAGGCACAGATATTAAGATTCTTGTTCATATTCATAAACCAAGTTTATGTTGATATTGAAATATTGATAGGATCAAAGGTTAGATTACCCATCAAATCAAGTCACTTATCTCATTCCTTGCCTTAGTTGATTTGTTACAAGTTGAAGAAATTTCACATACATTATCTCATCCATCCTAGTTAGATTCCTCTTTTCCAGTCAAATACTGGATTACTTTAATCAAGTGTTGGTTTAGACAGGCACATTTTGAAATACTTTAAACATTTTGAAAAATGTTACTCATCCCCAGATCCCTTACCCGACTTCTTTCAGCCTTCCCTACAGCAGAGTGTCTTACCGACCAGGTCAATATCGATATGTTCCCGAAAATGTGCTAGTGGTGAGAGCACCGAACCTCCGAAAAAGACGGCCCTCTACGACTTCCACGTCGGACAAGGAGGGAAGATGGTCCCATTTGCAGGCTATCTCATGCCCGTCCAATATTCTTCCTTATCCATCACCCAGTCTCATCTGCACACGCGACAGAACGCCTCCATTTTTGATGTGAGTTGTTTCTTTTTGATAAGAACATACCCCAAACTAAACTAAACCCATAATCTACAACAGGTGTCTCACATGCTCCAATCCGAAGTTCATGGAAAGGATAGGATAGAATTTATGGAAAGTCTGGTAACTGGAGATATCGGAGCCTTGTCCCCAGGTCAGGGTTCTCTCACCCTCTTCACCAACAAGACCGGAGGGATCATTGACGACCTTATTGTCAGCAAT
Source organism: Folsomia manolachei (assembly GCA_036491905.1). Taxonomy (NCBI): domain Eukaryota; kingdom Metazoa; phylum Arthropoda; class Collembola; order Entomobryomorpha; family Isotomidae; genus Folsomia; species Folsomia manolachei. Next base: position 8,140 of record JAAXNX010000429.1, read on the forward strand.
GCAAAAGAGGTGATCAAGTCAAACCCCTAATCGATTTCCTTCTTACCCATATATTACTATCTTGATAACTTCAGGGGCACCTTTACGTCGTCTCCAACGCCGGCTGTCGTCACAAGGACATTCCTCTGATGCAGTCGGCCGAGAAAGAGTTCCGAAGTCGGGGTAAAGATGTCAAACTCCTGCTACGGGATGACCTCTCTCTAATCGCTCTACAAGGACCTACAGCCGCCAAAGCACTCCAACCACTGGTGAACATTGACCTTTCCACCCACTACTTTATGAACACACTGGTGGGTGAGGTGGCTGGCGTCCCGGGATGTCGCGTGACACGGTGTGGCTACACGGGAGAAGATGGAATGGAAATTTCGGTACCCTCAGATAAAATTGGACACGTCGTAAAGGCTCTTCTGGACTCCAAGAGTAGTTCCGTCCAACTGGCTGGATTGGGGGCGAGAGATTCCCTCCGACTGGAGGCGGGTCTTTGTTTGTATGGCAATGACATGGATGAGGATACGACCCCACTCGAGGCTGGGTTGGGGTGGCTCATTGGTAATAATTTGCTAATTGTCTGCAATAAATTGGTAAGTTGCTTACTTCCTTCATATTTTTCAGGAAAACAACGCCGCACTCGCCAAGATTTTCCTGGAGCGGCGATAATCATGGAGCAGGTCAAGGATGGGAGTAAGATTGGTCGAAGAAGGGTTGGACTCATGGCGAAAGAGGGACCACCACCACGGTCTCACATGGAGATTGTGTCGAGTGATGGCGTCAAGATTGGAGAGGTCACGAGCGGCTGTCCAAGTCCCTCTCTGGCTCCGATGAATATTGCGATGGGTTATGTGACTGGAGATCACTACAAGGCTGGGAGTAAACTAAGCATCAAAGTCAGGAACAAGTCGGTTCCGGTGGATGTTGTTAAAATGCCGTTTTTGAAAGGGAAGTATTTCAATCTCCTGAAAAAGTGAATTTGTCGTAATTCCGTTTTAAATGAGGTACAATAATAAATCTGACTATGCTCACTTTCACTTCCTGTTCAAGACTTTATTACAATTGGAAATCGGCTTTTTAAACAAGAAATTAGCATAAATTATGCAAACCGGAATGAGTCACCTTTACCTTAACTGAGCTTATGTAAAAATGTAAATCCTAGAAATGTCTATTGTTCATTGAGTAAATATTCCGAGAAAGCAATGTACATTCCAACTAAAACTCCAATCACTCCGGCGATGGTCATGTTCTTCTGGAAAATGATGCAAGTAGAGACACATAGTCCAAAATAGGTCAAATATCGGGCAATGTCCACCTTGGCGTCACGGAGTTTTGAGGAATTGTCTAATTTAATAACTTCATTTAGTTTCGATATATGATTTATTCGATGTATGATTTAAATGGTAGCATCTTACCGATGCAAAGTTTTTCAAAGAGTGTATAGCCGGTGGCGCATTGATCACACATATCCGGCCCTAAATTCACCATAAATCATCAATTGATCACTTTCATCCTAATAAGTAACTAGTCATTTACTTACCATCTCCTGAACATCCGTCGCATGAACGATCGCAATCTAATTACAAGGAATCGATTGATTAATCAATTAATTTAAGATTTTCTCAAATCTTTGACAGAGATAATTTCGATAACTTACCAAAACAAGCATAGGAGCCTTCAGTATTCACACAGAACTCGTTCTTACCACAAGATTTCTCCAACATGAGACATTCATTCACTGAAATTCATTCCATTTTAAAACCCTATTCCATTCATGAACAAATCAACTCACAATCCAGACATCCTCTATCGTCATCCGTTTCCCAACCCTCATTACAGGCGTCACAATCTGGTTATTGAAAAAAAGAAAGTTTTGCAATTTACCCTTTCTAAATAATTAGGTAATCATTCCCTTACGTTTGGGTCCAGCTCCGGAACACCCTCCGTCACATGCTCGGTGACATTGCGAACAAATTAGCTTCGTAGCGTCCCTGTAAGCTTCGTAGTGAAGTTTTGCACAAGAATTGCAGGATGGTCCAACATAGCCTCGGTCACAATTGCAAGCCCCGTTTCCCTTCCTTGTCCCATTTCCTTTGCATTTCCCATGCCCAGAGCAAATATCGTCTGGATATCCGGCACACGGGAAACAATTTGGTCCTGGGAGTGAAGGATTGCAAAATTACATTTGTTTCCATTTTGGATGTTACTAATCTCAAATACAATTAGCTCAAACTTACCGAAATGATTTGTTGGACAACAAACCTGAAGCCGGTCAATGCACAACCAGTTCAGAAGTAGGGGTCGAGGAGCATCCTCTGAAATCTGATACCATTCTTGGAGCAAGTTGGAATGTGTCACGACCAGTTCGGCGCACTGTAATTGTATCCCAAAATTAAAATTACCAATACAAAATTAACGAATGTTCCCACCTGTTCTTTCCCTTTGACCACATCTGAGCAGAGGGATTTGATAATTTCCTCGAACCTGGACACCTCTGCTACATGCTCCTTCCCCAAAGGTGGGTGTGCCGGAGGAGGAGGAAGGCCGCTGCTGTTGGTGGGTGTGCCATTGGGTATAACGGCATTAGTTGGGGTTGGCAGTGGTGACTCGGGCTTAGGAGGTGTAGTACTTAATTGTGCAGTTTGTGCCAAACCCTAATGGATCAGAATTAGAGTTTATAAAATTATGAGACACGCGACAAGGGATTGGACGACATACATTTTCAAATGAGGACACCAAAACTCGACAAGTCTGACAAGGTCCAAGAGGTCGAGCACTTGATTTCCCTGGATTGGGGGAAGTTCCGGTCGAACCGGAATTTGAAGATGTTCCTGCAGCCGTTAAATTAGCCACAAGTAGCAGAGAAAGGACCCAGAGTGGCCCCATTTTATTGGTATTTCAAAATAAGAAAGTAAATTGAATTAAAATCACTTTCACGGAGAAAACAAAGTTGTGCAAATTTCCTTTTCCGAATGAAACCTCGGAATTCGGAGTGAAAGTTTCCGGAGGGGAGGTGAGAAGAAGTGGCTAACAGAAAAATCGATACCTCTTGACAAACCCCACATATATATGGAGTGAAAGTACGCATGCAAGGAAAACCCGGAGTTCGGTTTTTCAATTCTATCCGGCATTCATTTAATCGGGTATGCAAATCTAAGGGAAATCGAGTAAAATGAATAAACAAATTGACACAAATAATACCAGTCTGGAAATTCTGAACATATTTCAAAACATTATGTTTTATTTTCAGTCCACAAAGCTATAGATTCTTCAACTCTCCTGAATTCTCATGATATAAAATGTAAAACAAGCTTACGAGCACAATTACATCTAATAACTATTAACTAACATAATTTAATTACTTCATGCATATAATTCTATAACCGAATATAAAGCTGCTTTCGAATTGACAAAAATTATCACAGAAGGTAAAAAAAACCACTATATAGCTACTCAAACAAACTGGGACATTGATCCGCACTAAGCATAAATAGGACGTGATGTACAGATAATACTTTTCTTATCCAGTTTTCGTCAATGTCACGCGTCTTTTAAAGCTTTTATAGCTACAGAATACAATATACTCAAGCCGACCCTATAGCATGCTAACTGCTGGATGCGTATTGTCCTCGTCGAATACTTTGAACGACGATTGCATGCAATATACAATGCTTATTGTTTTAAGTTCACTTTTCGAAAAAGTACAAAGTTAATACAACACGACTCTTCAAATGAAGAAGTTGACTGAGTTTCTTTCTGGGAACGAGCCAATCTGACCGCGCCGCCGTGCAGTTGGAGTTCAAGTGAATGTGATGTATGGACGAGATGGTTATTATCGAATCCCGGAACTGCGGTTATGTCCAATAAACAAGGATGTCTTGAATAACTTTTTAAACCGCAGTTTCCTTTTTACGTCAGGGTCCTTCATCACTATCCGCGACATCTTGGTTTGAGCTGGAAATCTTGAACATTTCTTGTCCTTCGGGCTCCGTACGATCTACAAGAGTAAACAAACCACCTACAAAACCAATACTGAATTGAACCCAGGAATGACTGTTTATAGAAAGATACCTGATGGAAATCCGTAGTTTGTCTTTTTGTTGAGAATACACATAATGAGAGCATGGATGGCACAGAATATTATACAGCCCACTCCAAAAACACGGAAGGCTGTTCCACCGCTGTATTTATTAAAAATCAGTCCACCCACGAGACTTCCGGAGGCCACACCAATTCCTAGAAATGCTGATTGAATGACACCAATAACTGTTGCGGAGGTGCCTACGGGACTTATTTTATGGGCGTATGAGACCATTGTTGAGTAAAATACTCCATAAGTGAGACCTTGAAGTAGTTCTACAGGGAGTATTGTCCAAGGATTTGTCAGGAAACTGTAAATTATGAAGCGTACTCCGAATGCTCCTAGAACTAGGGTTATACAGTGGACGTGTCCGATTTTTTGAATGAGCCATCCTGTAAATATTTATTTAGTATTTAGTCACTGACTGATAAATTCTAAAGGCCAATATTACACGATTGCTAGATAACTCACCAGATATAAAGAAAAATGGCAATTCTCCAAGACATTGGGTGGCTGGAAATTAAATTATCAAATAATGTTTGTGACTAACGATAAGTATACAATTGCAAACACAAGACATTAACATCTGTCAATCCTCCTACCTCCGATAAGACCTTGAAGTAGTTTGATCCATTGGTGGGATTCACAGGAATCCTGCAACTGCTGTTTGTCCGATAATAATTCCACATACCTAAAAGTAGAATAGAGTCATTTGTGCTTATCATACTCTTAGACAGAAGCCAAACTGAATTGCACTAATTACCAAAAGAGAAAGTTCCATAAAAGACCCGTGCACATCCCAATGATAACACAGGCCACGATGAAAACAACGATTCTTAAATTACTCAAGACAGAGCAAAGATCTCGTCGTAATGACTTAGTTTTTTCAACTTCTCTAACACTCCATTTATATGCAACGATTAGATCAATAGTGAGCAATCCCGCAGTTAGGTAGAAGGAGGAGGTGTAGTCTTTTAGTAACTTCCCTTGACTAGATGTGTCTATAATAATTTTTATTCAATAGATTAACTTAATTTTTAAATTTTATAAAAAGTTACCTATAAGGTAGCCAGCCACGAGTTGGAATATACCCCAGCCAACTGTTCCCCACAGACGTTGTCGACCATACTTGGCAGTCTCGTCCCCTGGAAGTAAAAGATATTTTTCTCTATAAAACACAAAACTCTAGTATGTCCATCTTAGAAGACCGAAAATAACCAAGATTCGTACCGAGTGTCTGGAAGCACATGGCATCTGCGAGAGACTTGAAAATGAAAACAAAGATTCTTAAATTACTCAACACACAGCAACGATCTCGTCGTAATGACTTGCTATGATATGATATGATATGATATGATATATGACTCACCTCCACAACTGACATCGCAATCCAAGCAATTACCACGAGAGAGCCATACAACCAAAAATTCATAGCATCCAACAATTCCTCCTCCTCCTGAATAGCCTCTAGTTGTCGATTAAGTGCAGTATTGTTAGGACAATCAATATAACACTGAGTAAGAAGATACTTGGAGTGGCAAGATAGTCCGAGAAAACCTTCCGGTCCAAACGGCTCATTTCGACTATCGGAGAAAGCAACATGTTTAATTGGGAGATAGAGACACTCTCCCGGTGCCGCGGGGGATTCTTCTCTGCCACCCCAAGGATCTGGTAGCATGAGGACGTCATTGATTTTTAATTTAACATTAAAATAAACCATGGAAGGTCCTGAAGAAGGACGTGGAATGCTCCGTTCAGTCCTGATTCCGAAATTCTCGTCATCCTCCTCATCCTCAATTTCAGAAATGTCTCGACGAAATGTGGATGAAAAAGAGGCATTAATCTGCGGAGGAGAGCTCATTCGTCGACATATACTAGGCTGATTTTGAGGATAGAGGCTGTGACAGAAGCGGATGCCATCTTCAACGCTATGGATTTCGCAATATGCTCGACATGTTTCCAGCCATTCTTCACCCTCATAAGTGGAACGAGCAGGCCGACTATTGCTGAAGTTGTCTGGGAAAGACCGGCTCTCATTTTGACGTTGTCTCCGGTGCTTTTCTTGGACCTTGAAATATAAATAAACATTGAAAGATCTTGACATTTTCATCAAAGGTCACTCCTCAACAACTTACAGACAAAGGTTTGAAAGACTCAATAACCGTATCAGCACAGTGTGGATTGAGTCTACCACACTGTCGAATGAAGCTCATCCCAACGGCGCAGTCCTTTTAGTAGGGTTAATAATTTTATGTTTTATAATTTTTGAATATGTAATAAATCTTTTGATGGGCTAACATACCAGTTGAACAGGGCGATTGGGAGGGTTTTGGGGTAGAAAGGCCACACAAAGATAAGCCATGAGATTCAGGAGGAGGAAAAATAAGAAAATCATTTTCTTCTTTTTGAAACGATCTGCCACCGCACCGAATACGGGTTTTGCAATTAGGCCTAGTAGATGAATTATACAAAGTTTAATAGAGATGAAACTATCTAATAGATCATTAAAATGCATTTGCACTCACCTGCAATAGGGGCTACGGTAAAAATGAGTCCCACCCCCACCTCCGAAATCCCCATTTGCTTTCCAAACACAGCGATAAAGCTCCATATTGATGCAACGCCTTATCAACAAATTAAAATAATACAAAATTAGTTCAACTCCAGAAATAACAATGTGTATTTAACCCCTTGATTAGTTACCTCCCCAGTAGAAAAAGTAATGGGCTTTAATGGGCAGGTATTTTATATTAATTTGCATCTTTGGCAGGGCAGTGGCGGCTCGCAGTCCAAACCCAGCAGAGGTCACCTTCCGTCGATACCTTATCGACTCGATAAGTAGTTGAATCCTCTTGTTCTCAGCGTGCTACATGTTCTTCTAATATTCCAACACTTCCAATTCTAATTTGGATGCCCTCCCTTCCAACCCTCAATTTATTCCGTATTTGAATAAACGGCCCTTTTCATCCATTGTGTGACCATTATTATTGACCAACTTCACTAATATTCCCTATTCTTACTTGATTATGAAATACATACTTGCTTAATTTTCCTCCCAACTTCCTTAAACTAAAACTAATTTATCCTTGAAGTTGAACCACACCACATTTCCATTCCATTTAGGAATTCCAAACCATTAATTACTTAATATTTAAGAAGGTCACTATTCACAGTGAATAATTCACTCCTCAATAGTTGGATTAAATGAGCAGATTATTCATTAGTAGCACTTTCTTTATCTTGGCTAAGAGCACTTCATTTTTTAGCCAAGTATATACCCAGGTGAATTGCAGAATTGGTAGTTACTCAATTTTTAATGGAGTTGCAACTTTTTTTATTAATTCTGTTAATACAGAATGTCTGAGATTTTAGCTGCACCAAACCAACCAGTGTGCTAACGGATACAGGGAAAGCACCAAACCTCGGCAAAAAGTTGGGTAAAGTGAGCAAACAATGTGCTAAAATGCCATCATTATATAATACTCACTCACTTACTGCACCGTGATTTGGAGGATATGGTCATATCCAGATGGTTAATATTAGACAGCCACTTATCTCTTTGCTCTATATTCCGATGTGCATTCATTATACTGGGTCATGCAATAAGATTCTGTAAGAACCTATATTTATACCCAGTCAGTTAGTTATTCCAGACTTTTGTGGCGTTTCCTTTGGTTCCGTGACATTTCATGATAAAAGCCGGATAGAGGCTCTGTATTGTCCTAACTGCATTTACGCCTTTATAAGAACAGAGTGTCTGTCTGTCTGTCCATGAATGAGACTCTCATCATAAGATAGGAATTCTTTTCTGGAGTTTCGTCCCTTCTTTATATCCGTTTGCAGAGGGTTTACTATATAAAACACCCTCTGTCTCTTGTCTGTACAAGAAGGACAGAAATAAATGAACTGTGACGAGGTTGAGGTGAAATTTATCTCTTTTTATTGAATAAGGAGACTGAATGTCGCATCCAATTTCGGATCCGCCCGTGATTGGCAAGAAAAAGACCTTGCATTTCTAGTGGTTGCCGAAATAAATAAATGTCAAAAAGAAAGCAAAAGAATAAATGCACAGAGGTCGTCTTATCATCACGGAGAAATAGGAAACCACGCTATCATCATTATGATCTCGTTAACCATCTTTTGAGACGGTCGTAAAATTCCCATCAACCACATTGACTGACTGATATACTCCCACCAAATTATTTGTCTGATCGTGATTCAAGTATTTGAGTAGTTTTTGTAAGGAATGAATATGCATGAACTTTCTAAGGGTGTAGTCTTTGCATGACAAGGATTAAATAAGTGAATTAATGCAGTTTAACCTGTATCTGGCTTCTTCAAAATAGTTGCTTCTAAGCACAACCAGTACTACAAATATACCAGAAGGAAATGCTGAACAAAGGTATGAGTACGTGCCACATTGAGCATAGACTAAATTGATGCTCCTTCCATGATGGAAGGTTCTATTTCATTTGATAAATGTTCATTTTTTGCAGTATTAACCCACCAATGAGACAATTGCATAACGTGATAAAACTGTTTTACAGTAAAACTATTTTACTGCACAAATTCATTTCATTTTCATTAATGGTTCTTTTCGCATATTCTGTTTTTAGCTGTGAATGCAGTAAATTGACCAGTTGCAATTTTTGTTAATACAATACAATGTTTAAAATTCAGTTCGGACGATACTTGTAATAAAGACGGACTAAAGATGACTTTATTAAATTTATTTTTGCATTGGCAAAAACAAACAAAAGCTCCAACCACTGAACAAGGTCAATAATGGGAAGAATACGGAAACTGCGTTTTTCCTACTCGCAATGTCACCTTTCTCGGAGCATCCGCTCAAATGCCCGGTGTATTTATTTTTTGCCAATGCCATTGAATCCATCCTTATACCTCCACATTTGCATGTGGAAAGTTGTTTTTCTAGTTGAACTATTTTGAGCTTTACTTTTAATGAGTAATATAAGCCAAGAGGTAGGAAATACTAGTCTCATTTCCACTTTTATACGGAATTGGAATGAAACAAGACTTTCAATGCTTATCATATTTGATGACCCTTAACTTTAGTGAATCACTTTATGACAATCTCTATGTTACAATGGTTGAAGGTGTGAACGTGCTGTTAGCACGTAGGGAAAATATCAGGCCGTGGGAAATTATTCCAAAAACTACGATAGCCTTGTAGATTGTTCCGAAAACTCGGAGCATGCCAAAGACGCTCCTGCAAAAAACAACATCAACAACTTCCCGGACCTATATAAAGCAAGGTGCAGAGGATTCTACGCAGTTTACTTCTGAAACGCTTCACTACAAGAGAAACTTCAAATACTTCTGGAAACTTTGTTAAGACCGTGGTATATCAAGAATAAGTCAAAATGGTAAGGTTATTTGTGACTTAATTAAATTTTGATTGTTGAGATTCCAATCATTATAATAAGTGGCGAAACTGAATTTTTTTTTGCTTTCTCTGACAGGCTGAAGAATTTGAAAAATATGCCGTGCTGAAGAATATGTTCCGTCGCCGGTCATCCACGGAGTATACTACTGGGGGCTTTAAGGAAATCGTGACAGAAAACCAAACCTCCAATTTGCTGGATGAGATGGGTGCACACGTGGATAAAACGGAATTACACAAAACTATTGAGAACATGGCTCCTGACGGTAGGCAATAATTTCAATTGTAGCTGATAACGCATCATTTTTATCTCGCTACTTTTCTAATTTGAAAAACTTTTGGTTTTAATTGCAGCTGGTGGCAAGTTGACCTTTGATCAGTACAGCAAGATCTGCGACCAGTTTGTGAAGGATCCAACTGCGACTTCTTCAGCTATGGAGTTTCACTCCATGTGTGACTTTGAGTCGTAAAGGGCAGATGGACAAAGGAAACATCAATCTTTTTTTGATTTTCATAATGTTTTTATTTCAATATATTTTTTGACTGGAAGGGGTAGTGTAACAGGATTATGCATAGTGTTGTTGTATTTGCATGAAAATACTGACTATTCACTTTCTCTGTAATTGTAGACTACAACTTGTAGTAGTGCGGAATAGCATTATCAATACCAATTCTAAAAGTAAATGTATCAAATTATAATCGTAGACAGTAGTAGCAATAGCTGCAGTCTTATAATATATATTAAGTTATTCTTACAATTTAGTCTTATTTATGATCCATATTAAGTTTAGTTATTACTCTTTGTTGCGGCTGTAAGTTTGGCTTGGAATAAAGTAGTATTGTCACATCTTGTGCATAATTGCATGTCTGAAGTTGAGGAAATAAAGCAATATATTGGCAAATAAACGACGTAACCTTTCCATTTTGACACTGTTCATTTTCTTACTTGCACAAATCATTAAATCCGTCAATACCAAAATTTTGAAGCGTGGATGCATAGGTTCCCTTATTGTGCAGAAGATGGTGAAACTCCAACAAAATTCGAAATCAATTCGGCTGTTTTATAATAATTCACACATTGAAATATATATGAATTGAGTTGGGTTAAGTATGAATAATACGTTGGAAATAGAAATGGTCATTGATTGACTAAACAAGAATGACTTGCAATCTCCTTTTTGAAATGGAATTAAAGGATTTTAATATTTCACTTCATTTTCCTTCCTCTTCAATTATTCAGTTCATACAGCTTTGAATGAACGCAATCGTGCATTTCTCATAACAGATAAAACTCATGAAAACATTCTAAACCCTTCCCTGAATAAATTTCATAAATTAATTCCTATCAAGAAAAGTTTTGCACCTTAAAATTAAATGCACTGAAATATTATGTCATGCTTAATATGTAATGTCAATATCATTCAAGATAGAAAGCTATATAAATAGGAAAATGCCACAAAACCTTTGCCAGTTAAAAAAGTTACTTAATTACTGAACCATCTTTTTAATTTCCTTCGCTCCCTTCCTAATCTGCAGTTTTAGGGTAAGCATTTCATTTGGATAAGAATCTTATCGTGAGATATGAGTCAGTCTTTTTTTAACAAATTCAAAATCTAATCAAAATTCTGGAATTACTTTCAGATGCGGAAGCTATTTCTATTACTGCCATTTTTGGCACTTTTTCTAGCAACCTGGAGCCCCCGTCCGACCCACGCCACAAAGAAGGGGGGTGGAAAAATAATAATCATTCAAACCGGAGGATGGGGTCATGGTGGAGGTGGGGGTGGCTGGGTAATTTCTCATTTCAATCTCCCCAAATCTGTGACAGACGATCTGTCCAAGTTATAAATGTTTTACTAATTTACAGGGAAGTCACCACCACCAGCATAATCATCACCACTCCGGATGGGGTGGGGGTGGCGGTGGGGGTGGTCATGGTTGGGGTGGTGGATGGGGTGGCTGGGGAGGTGGTTGGGGATGGAAACATAGGAAATGAACTGAATAAATTGAAACAATTTTATTGTATTTTATTCATTTTTGTATCAAAAGTTAAAAATAAATCAACATTTTGTCAAAAGCCGGTGTAAATGACAAAGATTTTGTGGTTGCAATTTAGAAACTACGAAATACAAAAAGAACCAAAGATTGATAAGATTGAAAAGTTCTGCAGGCTCATGAAAAACTAGAAAATTATTGGGTAGGGAAGTCCGCAGGGCGAATGAGCTGTTTGTGACTGAAGTCCGCACTTTCTCGTCGCACCTGTTTTAAGAGAAAGTGGAGAGAAATCCGGGAGAAAGCGTCGAAATTTAGACCTCCTCCTGAAAAGAATATCAGGGTATCGTTCATCAGTTGATATATATGTAAGGAAATTGGTTTTTGTTGTTCTGACCGTCTTTCTCCTCATCCGTGACCAACTCCTTGAGCTCAGCCTCGTTAAAGTTCAACTCGGGGTTAAGGGATTTGAGGAGGGAAGGCATCTGATAACCTCGTACCACTCCACGACGCTCGTTCGAGTTGAAAATTTTCTCCATAACTGAAGTAGAATCACATAAAATCACTATTTCTTCACTCTCCAAAAGTTAATTGAGTCAAAAGTTTGTGTACTTACGGGTCTGGGACTCTTTGCGGATTTTGTATTCCTAAAATATTTCAAAATTAGCGACTGCAAATTATTTGCAATACCGGAAGGAAATATATATTTTAGTTATTCTTACCATGGCTGGATTCGGAGATTTTTGTAGAGATTGGTTTGTAATGGATTTGTAATTTCCAGTTGTGTCTTGTCAGAGCAAGAAATGATTTATGAGATTATTTCTTTGAAGCCAGAGCTTTTATAAGAAATTGCATCGTTCCACTTCTGGACCACATAGGTCTTAGTCTTATTCTGTCAATCCCTATGCGTCACCTATGGACTTTCCTGTACAAAAACCGTCTCTGGCTGTGCGTGACAGGAGAACAAAGCCAGAAGTTGAAAAATACCAGGGACCCGTAATTTAGGACATTGGCATATTATCTGGCACTCTGCCTCTCACCAAGGGTTCATCTACTCGACTTCATATTTTTACAAACAGTTTACTTATCATTTGCAGATGCTGATTGAAATGTTACCACTTCCGGTACAAGTATTCATTAACTCCGCGTCTGCCACTACCTGGATGGGAGCAACGTTTGGAAATCTCTGTTATGATACATCTGCAAAAGACAGGGTTTAATTCTATTGATTTTTTGTTGAGCTAATTATAAATTGTTATAAAAATGAAAAGGTTGGAGCAACGCAGATATTGACTTATTAATAGATTAAGAAATGGCTCATTTGAAACAATAAAAATACAGAGGTGTACGATGACCTATTCCCAAATTCATGGTTTATTTCCTGAATAATTTGGACCATAACAATATTCTCATTTAACAGAAAAGATCCAGTGATTCATTCCGTTAGTGAAAGTGACAAGTAAAAGTTTATTGGCCTCATATTTAGTAAATCTACTTGTTTAAAGTGCATAGTCTCTGAAACATAAAGGAGAAAAAGAGGATAAAGAAATAAAGCATAAAGAAGCAAAATGGACCAGTCACAAAACTGCAGATAAGAAACTCTTGTTGTTCCTGACTTGGGAGTAACAGGAAATTGACAGATTGCAATGTGTGAATGATTGGTTTTTTGAGAGTGGATATTTTTGTCCCATAACTAACTTCACATACAGACACATGCAATGCCAAAATTCAAACTAGTCACTCATCGCCTTATCTGCATAAACTGATGAGGTTGCTTAGTCGGGAGGGTTGATGTTATATTAAACTAGAAACGTTTCATACCTTCATTTCCGGATTACGCCATGCTGATTGGGTCGAATTACTGCACCCACTCAAATCCAGCTAATTTAACCCTTAAGGTAACGCCAGATAAAATCGGCCATCTCCCAAAATAGCAGGAACATCAATGAACTCAAGACCGGGACTTCCATCTTGCAAGTTATTGATTTTGCCAACTTCTTTTTTTCTTTGTCAACATTATTTACTTTGCAAAAAATGTCGACGTTTCTTTCTTTCGACCTGACTCACTCTCTTGTATGACGGAAATGTCAACTGAATCTCAGAACCAAGCCAAGGATGGCACTGACCCCTCGGATAAGTGCATCCTATCCGATAATTAGCCAGCGGAAAGCACTGATCTCACCATCACTCCTACCTCTCGACGTGACTGATGAATGATTAATGAAGACAATAACCTTTTGATTTTTGTCGAAAATCTATTTCCGTGTCCGTTTACTTAACAAAGTTTACATTATCCGGCACTGAGTATAAAAAGGTCCTCCAAGTTGGGGCTGGTTATCACAACTTCGTCCAACCTCAAAAAATAAACTTGAACCCTAACAAGCATTCTGCAACCAACCAAGCGCATACGATGGTAAGCTATACTAATTATTCCAAAGTTTCTGAGACTCATCACCCATAAACATTGTTATAATTTCAGGAATTCAAAGTCCGCAAAGAGTCTGAAACCCGTAAGTAGCCAACATTTTGCAAATCTTATCTTACGAAATATCTCCGTCTCAATCTGCCTCTTTTTAAAATATGGTTGATATTCTCTTCACCAATTTGTTTCCTTATCAAAATTTTCAGTGATGGAGAAAGTATTTCACGCCCACGAGCGTCGGGGGTGTGTCAGAGCCTACCAAATCGGCTCCATGCTCCGCTCTCTTCACGCCGATTTGGTCGTCGACCCTGAAGAACTCAAATCTCAGATTGCTCTCAACGACGTGGAAGGTTAGCCCCACTCTCTTACCTCAATTTGAACCTTATCTAAGATAATATATCTAAGATAAGTCCTCTTTGTTTTCAGGAATGGGGAACTTTGATTTCGACAACTTCAACAGGGTCGCAATGCACTTTCTTTTACGAGAGAGACGCCGAGAGTCGGATGGATTCATCCATAAAACACAACATTGGACTTCACGACTTCCCTGAAGCCCCTTAAGCGGATTGACCACCACACCCCTACACCCACTGAAAAAGACGTTCTCCTATTCAGTACCTTCAATTTGTGTCTTATACCAATGTTTTCCTAATAAAATAGACTTTACTTACTTGCCTCCTCCTAAATTGCATGTCATTCCGTAGAATATTTGCCCCAGCCCCAGTGCGGGATGAGATCATATCAACTTGAATTTAGTTATCAGTCAAATAATTCAGTTGACAGATAAGCTCCAGATAAGCATCTAACCTCATGTCCACCCCCACCTCCGACCTCGTGTCCCCTCTCTGCATCATCCTAGTAAAGAACGGGAGTAAAGGTGACCGTCTCCTGTTTCGATATCCATATAAAAATGCCGTGTTTACTGCCCCCGACTCCACCACACCCACCGCCTGCACTCCACCCCACTCTCCAACAAATCAGGTCGTGTCCCCGGAGACTCCTGTCGCCCCCACCGCAGCTCCTCCACGACGTCGCAAGGTCAGCACGGTAAGTGGGGGCGGCGACTTGCTCTCCCCACCTCCACCTCAAGACAATTCCGTGTGGGAGGTCTCCTCGTCTACGCCATTTCCACCATTTACTTCCGGAGACCCAGCTACCCCCGCCTTTGTCGCCAGTCCCCTCCGAGAAGGGCGAAGTGGCTCCATTAACACGAGACCGGTCAGAAAAATCAGCCGGACCTCACCCGCTGGGCTGCTCTTCTCCAATTTGCGACGGGGTCCTGCCCCTCCCGGGACTCTGGACAAGTCCGTGAGTAATTCAGATGTCTTTGTGAATGAGGACAAGAATTTGGCGGAGGTGGAGCCCTTCTCTCCGGCGGATGGCACCAAAATGTTGGGGGAGCTGAGTGATAAGGATCTGTCCAATCTTTTGGCTGTCTCCTCGGAACTTTCGGAGAGGAAGTTTGAGCTCAAATTGAATTACCTACGATTTGTCGGACATCCCACGCTAATGCAGCATCCGAAGTTGACGAGAAGTCTGAATCAGCAGGGGTAAGGAAGGCAAAGGTTATATTTGAAGGTAGGATTATCTAAATTAACGTTTTTTTATTGTGTCTTCCAGGTTGCAGACGTCCGTGAAGCTTTTCCACATCGTATTCTGCCTCAACGCCGTGGCCAGTCATTCCATTGTCAAATGTTTTCATGACCTCTCCAAACGATTGGGGATTGCACTAAGGCATGAAGAGTACCGATGCAAGTAGGTGATCAAGTAATTGATAAATTTGAAGGAGTGTAGTAATTTTGGTGTCTATTTTGATTTTTGTACAGTTATTTGAGCATAGAATTCAAAAAGATTGTCGCACTTCATGACGAGGTTTGTATGGAACAGTGGCAAACGGATGACAGAGCCGAGGAGGAACGGCTTCAACGTAAAATGTTTGATGACATCTTATCAAAAAGTAAATTGGCCCGATTGATGAAAGCTATTTATAATGATGTCGTTGAAAAGGGGAGGACCTTCCTGCGAGTAAGTGGGAGTAGCAAGATTTATTTCAGAGTAATCATTATTTATTGACTACTTTCTTCTGATCGAAACTTTTTAATTATTATCAAAAGGTTAATGGATGGATTCAAATCAGTTTCTGCCTTCCACAAAAGATCCATACACTGAGGTATGATTTATATTTAATACTTGTAACTCGTCAATTTTAAAGTTACTTAAATTAAGTAAAGTTACTAAAGTTAGTTAGTAAAGTTACTTAATTTTTTGTAGATTTCGTGATGGCCACAATTCTGCCCTAGTGGAACCCGAAGCTATTCATAAATGTTTGGAAGCAATTCGTCCATATCACGCTATCCTACTTCTTGTTGACCCCGATGATTTGAACGACACTTTGTGGCTGGATGCATCCTCCACAATTTCCCGACTCCTTCAAGTCTACTCTCCACTAAAAAGCTTACAAACTCTGGCAGCGGATGCGGATCTGACGTTGTCACATACAGTTGAAATTGCTTCACATCTTGTCTACTGGGCACAGGCCACAGTTATTTATCCCCTTTGCGAGAGTAATATTTATGTCGTCACCCCGGACATACCCATAACTTCCGAAGCTTTGGCGAAAGAGTTTAAACAAAATTTTCCAGGAATGTCATTGTCACAAGTTATGGCGGATTTTTCTTTGCCCATGTCCCTGGGGGAGAGGATTAACCCGATTTTGGGTACGGTTATTCTATTTCGAATATTTTTATGCTTCGAATTCGACAAAGTTTTGACTGTGATTTACTTTCTCCGCACAGGTGGGAATTTCGTCCAAGGTCAACAAGTTCAACTGGTCACCTGGATGTTGAAATATCATCTCCTCATCCACCTCCACACTTATGTCTATCTCACAACATATTTCGATGGAACACTAATGGACAGTGGGCCCGAGTATTTGGCAGCTTTCACCGGAAACCTGGACGGCTCTGCAAATTACAGTCTAAATATTTGTGCATTTGAAGCCGATGAGGATGAAGCAACTGCCAGTGATAGCTTTTCGGAAACAGGAAACGACGTCAACATTCTCACTGGTGAGACCCTCGCCTCCTCTGGGGTAGGAGTGGAAGGATTAGGTGAAAAACGACCCGATTCCCTACCAAATACCACAACCTCCTCTGACAATCCTATTATCAATCAAAATGCCAATGTGCCACTGGAAGACGCCTTTCCAGACTTGAATGAAGCCGTTAAACGAGCTGTCACCTTGATAAAGTCGCCTCTAACGGCGCAAGATGTTCGAATGTTTTCTCGACTCTCTAAATATTTTACCGGGGATTTTCACGTTGAAGAAATCATGTATCGAGAAAATGTTCGTAGATCTCAACTCATGTTGTTACTTGACAAATTCCGAGACGTCTTAATTACCATTGAGAAGGAGGATGCAGAAATAAATTTTTTCCAGTTTTCATAAAGACAATTCACTAAGTTTGAAGTTTTACTGAATAATTTAGATTTTCAAAGAGGTCTTTTAGATACTGGAATTTTAGTAATTCAATAGTGAAATGAGATTCCATTCCTTTAGGCGTACACAACCTTAATGTGGTAACGCACATTCATGCGGCAGGTTGCCACCACATCTGCGGGGATCTTGATCTCCATCCGAGTCCCGATCCCGGAAGCGGGTACTACCACCACCAGGGGGACCCTGATCATCTTGGTCCATTTCCTCCGCAATGCCAGGACATCCTGGTTCGCAATTGCCTGGGTGGGTACACAAAACAGAATAAATATTATTAAGTCAGAACCGGTTGACAGAATGGTTATCAAGTAACTCACATGGTAAAGCGCAGGTGTACTCATTTCTCGCCAATTGTTGAAGAACAGAGCGCCCAGCATCTCCGAGGGCAATGTCGATTGCTTCCGACACCATTTTTGGCAAATCTTTTATCACTGCGAAGTTCAGATATACATATATTTAGAAATTAATGAAGCTGGAAAATTGCAATAATATTTTTTGCTCACCTTCATCCACGAATCTGGAAAGGTTAGCGTCCACCGTCTCCTTAACTCTGGGAAGCCACTCGCCCTGAACTATTCTAAAGTTGCAAGGATTACAAAATGTTAGACAGGGTTCTGAATTGGAATAATAGTTCATCTTGATTACTCTTCTGCAGGAGGAAAAACTGCGGGTAGGATGATACCATCATTGACAGTGTTCAACAACTGCCGTATTTGCAATTGAATGGCTCTGTCAGCTTCTTGAAACAGGGCACCTAACGCCTGGTCTGCGGCCTCCGGTTTCACTGAAGATATTTTAATTGAAGACATTAATATTAGCATAGCAGGGATAAAATATAGCAGTCAGTCTAAATTATTTTATGACGACAAAGTGTTACCTGCAGGTGGAGGTGCTGCCATGTCACTCACGGTTGGTGGGCGTCAAGTTAGACAGATAGGTCGGATGGAATGGAGGGAGGGTGATATATGAAATTGTGTTGATTACACTTACGAATTTGGAAATTAGGAATTTGTGTTAGTAGGAGCCAAATTACAGCATTCATGATTTATTTCATAGATAATTCCGTTGTCACAACAAAACCGTAGAACGATATGACCCGTGACCTTCGGAGTACTCTACCCACGCCCTTCAGATCTCTTGCCTCTGAATTACGGCGTTGTGGACATGCTTGACTTACATAAATTGTCATATACAGACCCATCCGTTGTCGGGACGAATGAGCTAAGTGAACAAAATTGCCGAAAGATGAATGAAAATTTGCATAAAAGGGAATTCCATAAAATATTGATATTGATTATGGAACCATTTTTCATGCATGTTAGTTAACATCCATATACCATTAATAATAATATGCACTATTAGAAAAGTAATATGATACAAATCTATGATCCTTAATACTAAACAGACACATTACACAAATTTAATATACAAATATGACAGTGCAAACAAATGCAATGCATCCCATCATTTCGTCATCATTAAACAAAGAGTTGCCAATATTTCACTTTTTTGGCACAACCACAGCTGACTGACACAGCCAGCCAGCACGCGTGATATTGTTTTGATTTCGATGATGAAGGAAAAGGAGAGGAAGCCGATGATCAAATTTATTGATCGTTGCCGTCCACGTAGTAATAGACCCAATTTTGGAAGAAGATGCTGGACAACTACCACCACACCCACTGATGACCCCCTCCTGGACATCCGACACATTCCTCAAAGTCAAGCCACCACTCGGAATTATAGCAGACGGACAAGATCCAGAAGAATGGACACACAACGACAAACAAGTGTCCATACTGCAGACATGGCGGAGTCTGGGTCAGGTCACGGTCATAGTCTGGAGGAGCAGCAACAAGGACATCCTCCAGCAGGAAATGATTCAGGAAATTATCGAACATGGGCTCGTGGCCGTGGTAAGTATTGTAAAATCGTTATCTGTACACTTTACTAATGAAGTAGAGGTAATTAATGGTTACAGGTGGTCACCCAGGAGCACAAGGTTCTTACTCTGTGCAAGTGGAACAGTCCTTCACAGGGTCAAGAGGTGGCTACTACGGCAGAGGTTGGGGTCGTGAAACTCGAACTCATACTCGGTGGAATGATGAAGGGGCTCACGTCTCATCGGCACAATTTCGCCAACAAGCTCCTTGGCGTGGGAGCAGCAGCGGCCCACCCCCACCCTACATGGGAAATAATGCTCAATTTGTTCGTAATCCACTTGCTCGCCCCCAACATCCTCGCCATCCTTCAGCGGTTGCCCCCTCTGGCAATACTTATTTTGGTGGCGGTGGTAATATTGGTCAAGAGAATTGGAGGAGGGTCCCATTTACACCTAGTGGTATAATTATTCATTGCATTAGTATTACTTTGTTCGGGTGAATGGAATTGCTATTTATCTTTAAAATTAATGTAGGTCTCCACACTCCTGGTGCTTTGATACCGAACCAGTTTCACTTTCAAGACGTTGGTGGACAGTCGACATTTCATGCATCGCAGTTTCACAACCAAAATATGGGACATGGATTTTTTCACCAGCAGTATTTCCAGCCACAAGGATTACCTTTTTCAAACAATTCTGGCCTTTTAGAACTCCGTGATTGGGAAAACAGGGGAGGATGGAATAATAACAGGAACTTTTCTTTTCGGAACCATTCCAGAAGATTGTCTTTGGATCTTTATCCAAGAAAATGGGAACAAGTTCAAAGTTCAGGTTGGTTAAGAAACTTGATTTTTGAATTGGGCCTTGTTCTAATAATGTATTCTTCAGATGGTGATGGTAGTGGTGCTGAAATACCTATTTCTGTGATGTGCTACAACATACTGGCTCCCACCCTTCTAAGGGAACACCAGTATTTGTACAAACAATGTGATCCTGCCGCATTGGACTGGTCTTATCGAAAATATTGCTTCTACAAAGAAATAGAAACATATGCCCCAGACGTCGTATGTTTGCAAGAAGTTGAGGCGAATCTCCTCGAGGAATATGACTCTTTCTTCCAGGAGCAAGGCTATTCTGGCGTGTTCAAGAAGCGAACGGGTGATAAGTGTGACGGATGTGCGATTTATTATCGAGACAACAAATTCAATCTGGTTGACTCCATTTCTGTGGAGTATTTCCAAAAGCCGGCCGTTCCCTTGTTGGATCGAGACAATATTGGGCTACTAGTCAAACTACAAACTAAATCGGACATTGGACAGCAGGGTCACACATTTGTGGTTGCAACCACTCATCTTTTATTTAATCAGAGACGCAATGTAAGCCACACACAAAATATAAATACTTGCCGGAAGTGTCTAAAATCGTTTAATTACAGGATATCAAGATAGGGCAAGCTATGCTGCTCTTGGCGGAATTGGATAGACTGTCCTGTTACGGCGTTGATGAAATGGGGACGCCAAATTATTACCCTACAATTGTGACAGGAGACTTTAATGTTAATCCAAATCATACAATCTCGCAACTACTCTCCGAAGGAAGTATTACTGTTGACACTGAATTTTTGTAAGAATGAGCCATATTTCTAAACCCAAGTCCGCCGACATCCTTGTGTAAAGTAAACTTGCAATTTATCCTCTATAGATCTGCCAATGACAAATACAAAAGTATCCCATCCAAGTTGGGTATCAGTCTTCAATGTCAGCATTCGGAATTGCAAAATCGTAGAAAAGAACAATTCCGGACAGACTCAGAGCTGGGCTGCGAATTTCATTCCCGTGATACTGAAACCTATGTCAATCTCAGAACGTCAATGCATCACTTTAATTCCAAAGATGGTAGCCAAGATCTCGGAAGAATCTCCTCACGAAAGCCACAAGTAGAGCCGGAATCAGGATCAGAAAACGAGAGTGAAACACCAGTGAATAGTAAATTATCTCATGCCTTCAATTTTCAAGATGTTTATGGGTTTTCTACTGGAAATGCAACAGAGAACAAAGAAAACTTTGTAACAACCCAGCATAAGAAGTGGGTCAGAGTTGATTTCATGTACTACAGGTGAGTGGGCTCAATTAAATTCTTAATTTGTTCAACACGAAACATCTGCAATTAAAATTTATGCTAATTTAACAGCACGAAACCTCAGACAAATCAACAGAGCCGAAGAGAAGAAGCCAACTTGAAACTGTTGCGACGGCTAAAACTGCCCACAATAAGCGAATGCAAATCTAGGATCCCTTGTGAAGGAAACTCTTCTGATCATTTTCCATTGTTGGCAGAATTTATGCTAAAAACCTAATACGCTAAAATTTACAATAGTAAGCTTTAAAATTACTAGAAAAACAAAAAAAAAGAATTATCTTTTAGAGTCTGATTGAAAAAATCTTTGAATTTTTCGTGTCTAGAAGATTCACAGTGCATTTTTGTGTTCAACCAAGAAGTCAAAGCGAAGTTAGTATTTTTATATAAATTGTATCTTAAGGTTAACTGACTTGATAATCTATCAATTATTCAAAATTCAAGTATGGATTGATTAAAATTTAATCATTAAAAGTTAAAAATTAAATTAAAAAATGATGAATTGCCCAGAGTCCTGTTCTTTAGAAGAAAACAAATAGGACATTATTTCTTATGTTAAACCAACTCT
>JAAXNX010000430.1:0-30035 GCA_036491905.1 Folsomia manolachei
GACCAACACACGACAAAGGACAATTGAGAATAAAAGCAGAGTTCTGTACAATGTGTACCAAGACTCGTAATATTTGGTGTGTTGGTCACTTACATCGAGTGCAATCGGGTTGTCAATTCATATTGTGTGTATCTGTGTTTGCCATTGTTTTGGCACGGTATTTGTCAAAATGAAGAAACTGCGTATCCATGTGCAGTGTTAATATCGACAACAAGTTATATCAGTAATTATTGTTGGACGTATTTAATTTTAAAGTATATAATGATGGGCTTAGCTCGGATTTGAGCTTTTTAACCATTACGCATTAACAACTTTCGTCTTTAAGTATTCAACCGTATAATTCGACTATTTTGTTGTACAAATGACAAATATGGAACCATGCATGCAATTTCGGGCAGATCTCGCAAAGTTTTTAAGGATATTGGTTTTAGCAACTTGACATATTGAAACTAGCATTAATCAATCTGAATAATGACGCCTAGGCATTTATCTGTTCTACTCAATGTAGGCAGTAGTCATGTCATGTGCAGTTCAACTGATATTCTTACACAAAACAAATTTAATCGAAAACGGTACTGGCAAAAGGAGTCGTCAGTATGAAAAACATGTTCAAGGCGATAAACTCGATACATCACAAAAGAGAAGCACATTCGAGGGATTGGAATTTAATTTCAATAAAAAACAAAATGTTACAAGATTGGAAGTTTCAGCCAAATAAGGATCGAAAAAAATTACTTTTCCACCAACTGACGAAAAAGACGAATTTCACACATAAGATTAAAGTTCATTAAACAACTGGACTGACGTAAGGATGGGTAATAGTTGTACAGGAATTTTAGTTTTCAAATTGTAAACACATATACAGCCTCAAAACTCGGAAGCAATAATATAAAAAATTAAGTTTCTTTTTTAAGCCAACGGCATTCGGATCAGTATGAGATATACGGAACCCGATGTCATAATGTGCCTGTCCAAAATACCCATTTTAGGCTCTGTGATACGTTACTTTTTGCAAAGGTAGTAATATCATTCTCATGCACGTATGCCATTAGAAGCTCGAATATTGTCCCACAGGAATATCAAATGCTTGCTAACTAAGACCATGAAGTATAACGATATTACTATTTTGCTTATGCACACGGCTATTAATTGGGCTTTCCTCACAGTTGAGTGATAAATGTATGATTGAGTTAAATTGACAAATGGGAATGAAATTCCATAAAGCTTGGTTTCAATTCAGGATGCAGTTCTCAGTTTACACTAATTTGTAATCGAATGGAATATATACCAAAGCTAGTTAAAATTTGCTCACTATCTTAATGTCATATTTTGTGGTGGAATTCATCAATTCTGTGGTACATATGTAGGGTATGAAAAGATTGTGAAATCGTAGAGGAGTTTTGAACAAGCAGTAAGTTCGGTTTGAATAATAAGACTTCGATAGAAATAAAAATAGCATAAGAATACTATTTGTTCACCTTAAATCTATTGTTTTTGTCACTTACTGCAAAATGCAGCAAGTAATTTCGGTTTTTTTTCATTAAAGTTAATGGTAACATTGAAAATCATCCGATGGAAAAACTCACAAATGGAAAAACATTGATACAGTTGATACATACTTATCTCATTTACTCAAAAAGTCGGTGTAAGATTTCACTCTAATCTTTGCTGCAAAATATAATGGTTTCGCTCACACTAATGCCGAATATTATCTAACCTTCGCAAGTTATCAAATCAGACGCAGATTTTGGTTTTTTAAGCACTTTATTTCTCCAGATTATGCCTTTCTTATAAAAGTATGATGTCGAATATTATTAAATAGGGCTGTATTTTACTGGTGTCTTAAAATTGAAATTGTGTCAAAGGTCTCACGCCACTTATTGAACATTTTTCTAATCGCAATCTGATAAATTGGGTCACCAACTCAGAGTAGCCGGCTGAAAAAGTTATAAAATTTAATTGTCGGCAATAAAAAAGGTTTTCACAGTAAATGCCTCCATAAACTGCCAAATTGGTAGCGAATGATATTACTATTAAACACGTGTACTTTCTTTATCCAATCTATGCACACCATTTCCAACGTTGATAATAATCAAAGCAACTTTATAATGTCTTGTTGAAAATCCTCAATTACAACTACGCCAAAACAAACTTGTCGAATTAAGATAACCGAAATGATGACTAAAAGTCCACACAATTTCAAGTTGTGTTTATCTGCAAAAGAAACGGATGTCTGTCGTTAAAATGAGATGCCTCAATTATCATCCGACATCGCCAGAGAAGTTTAAGAGAGTTTTTCAACCATGGAAAAATACCCCGACGGGGAACGTTTGAGATTTCGTTCCACGCGTCTGCCGGATACAAGCACATAATTGCAGAAGAGATATGAAAATGAAAACACTAGAATTATGATGACAGAACTCTTCAGTAAAACTTTACAAATCATGTTTGCCCTGTAGCGTTATTGCACGTGGAGCAATTAATTTCTGAACATGTTTAATCTTTACGTTCGTAGTCATGCTTTTGGCAGTTGTATCAAGGTAGCTCGCAATGTTTGAATAATTTCTTGTATTCCTCATTAATTAAACAGTATTTGTTTTCGTAAATCAGGAAGTCAACAAGGTAGACGGCATAAGTATATTTTAATGAAGGACATCTTTAACATTACACGAATGACAACAGTATACTGATAAATATCCCTTTAAACCCTTAAAAAACTAACGCTTCATAAAACTGATTAATACAGATTATTCAGGTTTTTGTATATTTTTGTACAATGCAAAAATATCCGTTGCACGAATGCTTTTTTCGCTGGTGCCAATAAATTTTACTTTCACTCTTTGAAGAACGAATACAAACGAGTAAGCTTTCAGTGAGTTGGAAAGAAATCTTTGTAAATATTATGCAATGGGGATTTCTTCTATTCGGCAACCTTTTCTCCTCCATCCATTCCATTTTTGTTTATCATCAAACAAACAAGACTAAGTTAGGCTCAGTCCATTTTAGAGCATCCGCCTGGATCTTTGTTCAGAATCTCAACTGGAGATGTACATTGGACTATCGTTTCATAAAATAATAATATTAGCATATTTTCCAAGGCATTGTTTTTCAAGGTCTTTCTTTTCCTTTGCACCCAATTCGTAAATTGACCTTGTTTAAGTATCCAGCCCGGATTTCATTAAATCCATCATAAAAAGGAAGAGATTTCGGCAGCTTTAAGAATAAAACATGAAAAAAGATGGGCTGAATTTGTTCTGCGGTAAGTGGTTAATAGCGAGACTTGTGTTCATTTCAATCATAAAATTGTATTGCAAATAGACATCATTTTATAGCAAGCACACCTCTCACAAAGTTGCACAACATTTATTGGTCAGTGAAGTAAGGTCACCGGATTAAATCCCTTGGGTCAAGGCAAGAAGTCATTACTAGCAAATTTTTTGCGGTGGGTAATCTCATCTTAAATCCGTTATTATTAAGTCGTCTTTCTACGGCATATGATTGCACAAGTCGTCATTATACTTATTTATAACTAACATAACGCATACAAGTTAAATTGAATTAAATACATTACTTTCGAGCAATATGCATTGCGATTTATATATTGCATAATATGTAAGTATTTGAGATGTTTATTATTTTTCATAAAACCAAGGTTTGCGACTTTTTTTCAAGGCACAATTTGTATGGTACAAATCGTAAATATCCAGTGAATATCTTGAACAACCTCAACTTGTCGTGAGAACCCAGTCAAGCCAACTCCATCTGTAAAGCAGCATTCAATGCGTCATTCCTACCGGAGTTTAAAAGGTGTAGCACCTAGTCGTGATCCAAAACATCGCCAAGTTTTGCAACCAAAGTCTCACTCAAATGATTTTTTGTTTCAAGTTGTTTATGGAAAATTTTAAAATGTTTCTATCTTGCCATGACTGTTGAAGTATATCAGCCAAATTTCATGCAATTTTTTTAAATAAACAATTTCCTAAAGCGTTGCTGCATTTCATTCAAGTTTTTAGGCTACCATTGATGGTGGAGAAATTCATGATTTTTTTTCGGCTTAATCCTGAATAATCAAATCTACATTAAAATTGACGCAATACTTCAATC
The DNA here is from genome assembly GCA_036491905.1 of Folsomia manolachei. NCBI lineage: Eukaryota > Metazoa > Arthropoda > Collembola > Entomobryomorpha > Isotomidae > Folsomia > Folsomia manolachei. The sequence continues at coordinate 4,105 of JAAXNX010000430.1, forward strand.
ATGACCTGAAGTTGATTTTACGACTAAACAAAGTAAACGACGATTGTTATCTGATCAAGATCAATTTGCTGAGACACAGATTAGTTGGATAAATATGCACGACTTTGATGACCAGCTAGATCTGCGACTTCTTTCTTGTACCGATATACTAAGAGGACCGATAAAGGCTTAAATTGAATTCTGAATCGCGGTCTATGTAGTAATGGAATACTCTATCAAGATCAAATAGCTATTTACTGTCGGACAGTCTGAGCTACGATTATTACAATTTTGGCATGCTTCTTAAATTTTTGAACTTTCTATCGATCCGCCCGGCACACGGTTATTACCAGTTTCAGTTGTTTTCATTTGTTTTTCATGCAAATTTCTGCTATTTTACTACTTGCCCTGTCTTGCAGGGGGTATATTGTAAACTGATCTGACTGTTCTGCATTCTGGGAATTCTTGCAACTTTCTATTAAGTCCAACTAGTTTACTTAGTTGTTCTTGATGAACAAGAGCGATATCTCAGAATCATTGCACGAATAATGTCAACCTAGCACGACAACTGCCTACGACCGCTGGCGGCATATGCGCCAGTTTCATTAGCAAAATTACAAAATATTTCAGCAATATGCGATGTCAAGAAGAAATATTGATTTTGGCCATGAAGCCATAAATTACTTGAAATCTAGGATTGCGGTTGGGTGCTGTTTGTTTATCATTTTGTTTTAATGATGCACGAGTGACACAAGGGTTGTGTCATTTCGTTCTTTCTTGTAAGATATAGACTGCAAAAATATACCAAAACTAGCCAGTGGAGTAAGTAAAGTAAAATCATGGAATGGGCTTAAACTCGAAAAAGACGCATGGTGAGCCATACCGGTTTGAGAAAATGAAATAAGAGGGTCAGACAATTATCTGAAGTGAAGATCAACTTAATTTATGGGTTCTGTTTTCTTTTTTTCCGTAGAGTGGACAAAGCAGGGACACTTTTCGGTGGGTTTAGTTTAGTTGGTTGGCATGTGATGTGGTTGAGATAGGATATCAAAACCAACCAACTTAAAAGAAGTCACCCTCTAAGAAGCAAACAAAGACAGGACACTGAGAACTAACTGCAATGATTCAAACACCAAGAGGTCACACAGGCCAGAGGAAAATTCTGGCTGGACGACGTTTACTCTCGCACTCGCCAACTACAAAATTTACTCACACAAATAAATATATGCCCAGTTAAAACCACCAAATCCCACCTTACCTCCTTCAATAAAACACAACTCAGCTCGGTTGAACGAAACGACAGAGTGGAAATTTATGTGTCGACTTGAACTACATTTTTCAACTGATTTTATCAGGTCATTTTATAGAGTCACTCAAGTAGTGTTAAACTTGAAAACTATTGCCTAGCCCTTTGGAATCTTTCCTTCGTAAAAGCTTTTTCAGAGGAGAACATGGTCATTTCGGTCTCATCTTGGTGATATCTACCACCAGGGCTGGAGCTACAAGGCACCAATGTCACCCAGGGTTGGATGTCTGGTCACCCACTTTTACTGTTTTACTGCTGTTATTTTTATTTATCTACAACTTTTAAATAATGTGTGGACTATTACTACAATTGCTGTTTATAGGCGGTCACATACCGATCCACTTGTTCAATTTTGAGTAAGGAATTGATTGTGTAGCTGTAGACAAAAATATTTTTGACAATATGCGATTATTCACAGTTTTTTTCCTTTCTTCGTATATTTCTCATTAAATAGCCAAAGTATATTTGCAAATTAATGCAAATTATTATTTTGTTTTGGCTACCAAAACGAATCAAAGCAATTTCTGTTTATGTGAAACGGGGCTCCCAAATAGTCCTAAAGATAGAAACTACGCAATTCCATCGATGTAATGTGAATTCCGCTGTAAATAATAAGTTCCAAATAGTGTTTTTGTGGGCCATGTTCTTCGTATGCAATAAAACTTTTGTCTGACCAGGTATTACTGAGGAAATAAAATAAATAGCTGAAAGTTATTTACAGTTTACAACAATTTTTGATTTTGTTTTTGTTGTTTATTTCATCCGTAGAATACATATCTGTACAAATCCATTCTGTCATGATGACAAGACATAACTTTAGTTTAGTCAGAAGTGGAAGGAGTTCAGTTCATTTTGTTGGAAGGTGAAGCTGAGACTGTGAGACACCGAATTTTATGTGACAGTTGATAGTTGTAAGAGTCAAGAATTAGTATCGATTTGAGACTGGCCACCAGTGAGGTTGACCAGTCAGTCGGACCATAAAAATGTGTTTCACTACACCTTTCAACCCTTGTCTCACCTTTCCTTCAAACCTTGTACCGAACCTCATAAAAATTATTGTTATCCGATTCTTTAATCTCTCTCGCCCTCTTTTTATCCAGTCCACCCATGGCATGCCACCTTGGACACTTGCTTTACTTTTTTTGGTTTACTTTTCTCCAAGTTCAGATTCTCTTTTAACGATTTATAGCGATGTCATTCTAGGTGACGGGGTTTGGTCTAGGCTACTTAAAGAGATCCTACCACCCAGATCCAACCAGGTATGCCATGCACCTTGTACAATTTTATCAAGATTAAATTGCCCAGTAGAAAAAAAACAATTTTGAAGAAAATTTGTATTACTTTTAGAAATTGAATAGTTCACCATGTTTTGTGTAGCCAAATCTAAAGAATTTTGTAGCAACGTTAGCTAATTGCATATACTATTATACTTCAAACAAATTCAAAAAATCTTAATACAATTTTTTTGCATTCTGATTTCTTTTCTTTACAACCATTTTACGAGTAAATTTTGTTGGATGACAAGAACTCAATAATTCAAGTTAAACTACTTTAAGTGGCAATTTGTAATGATGGAAGGTCTTTTTCGAGTTAAATCATTTCATGTGAACAAAGCACTATAACTTGACCAAGTAAGAAACTTAGATTTGCATTAACGACGCGACGACGAAGTCGCATCTCAAATGTCACATTTTTCATCAAGATCGTAATTGAAAATGAAAAGAAGTTTGATTATAATTTGTGTCTTCTCGAGTGAAATATCATTCAATTTTGTAGGAAAACTAATTTAAATTGAAAAGGAAGTTGCTAATAAACATGTCGTCGTTTTGACAAGTATCTCTTATTTTCTGAACACTTATTGCTTAAACGATGAGCCTTACTGAATAAAACATTAGATAAAATCCTTGGAAAACCTTGTCAGACTCAACACACAAAATTCTGGTCTATGGTTCTCGATTCACTTTTCTTCATAAGAATGCAGCACACCTGAATTATAAACCCATTCGCAGACATAGCAGTGGAACATTACTATGTTCTGTGACGATTCAAGAGCACAAGTTTAAATTTCAAAGTTGGTTTGTTGAAGTAAAAAAAGTAGAAATGAAAGAATGCACATAAATTTCCCAAAAGAATTCTGCCAGACTTACCTGCAACCAGTGTGCTTGTAAGTAACTCAGCTCAGTAGGGTTCTTTGATTATTATTTTGCAAAGCTTATGAGCAAATTAAGCATAATTTTTATTTTGCTCCCTTGTCTTCAAACAGCTATTAATTTCTATAACCATCCCCATCTCCAGTGCACAGTGGTGAAAATGACAAGCAGGGGGTGAGGTGAGGTGATGCTGAATGTCTAACAAACGCCTTTTAAATAATGTAGCCAACTTAAATGATATTTTTCTCACTTTAAGAACCAAGCAAGCACCATTTATTTATTTCACCCAGCCCATCGCACATAAATTTTGTGGTTCATGTCAACAAACATATTGTTGAATTATTTTATGTATGAGAATTAAAACCGTACGTGCGGTAAAGACAGAGTCGATGATGTAGTTGGTCGGTAAAATCAGATTAATTTCAATTTCAAGTCTCATTACTTCAAAATTATGTCGTTTGGTTTGTTTCTGTGAAAATTCATTTAAGAAAAATTTGATGCGATTTTGTAAATAAATATGAAAAATGTAGACGAACAGCTTAGTTAATCACGATTTCAAAAATTGCAATACTCAGGTTACACCCACGGAATAATGCACGATTACAGGATGAGAAAAAAGGTTTGCACCATTTGTGAACAAAAACATTTCTATAATTTCAGAGGGATTTGTTGAGTGATTTTAACTGCTGAGAGCAAAATCGTGGCATTGATTATCACCTTTCTGACTGCTGCTGTAATTTTTTATATTTTACGATCTGACAATTGCTGTGTTTGATTCCTTCACGTCGCAACAATTTGTAATAATTTTCGTGAACCTTAACTTTCTATGAGTTTAATGGGCATGAAATTCTTGTCCAAACATATTATTAAAGATATCATTAAACAACATTTAATAACTACAAATTATTTGAAAAATGAGACAAAATGCAGATTACTGAATTTAACACACGACAACACTTGTTCAATAATTTACCGGGGTGAAGTTGAAGTGTCATGGCCTAGTTGGTTGTTTCTAGTATTTTAATTTTGCATTTTACTAAGGAAAACTACTTTTGTAGACAGTTTTTTATGAAAAGTTCATAATATGCACTGACTAGTTTTGCAAGTGACAAAACGAAAAGTTTATTTCTTAACCAGGTTAATCGATATCTTACAAAAGTCTTGTCGTGAAATACTACAAAACACAAAGTTTGACAAAAATCTTGACACCAAATTAGCAAGCATAGCGGAAAATTACAAACGCACAAAAGCAACGGACTAATTAAGGCAGTTTTAATGATGAGTAAAGAACAATGACCGTCATTCGATTAACTAAAACATCACTTAGAATATTTAATTGCAAAAAGGAGATTTTGTAAATTAGACAATCCACAATATTGAAATTTTGCCAAGATCTACCGACCAACAAATCTGCAATCTAACAGCATTTCTGAGTTAATTATACTATTTTAATTCAAGCTTTCTGTGAATAAGCTTAAGATTACATTGTCTTTATTAAAATACAAATATACACCCATGTCACAATTATACGGCATAAAATAATATTCATTAAGATGAAACTTATTGAGTTCACATACACTTAATGAAACCCAGGTGCCAAGAAATAAAGCATCTTCATGAATATTTCTGTTGATGTATGGAGCTTAAAATAAAATATAATAAGTGATAAGTACATATTGAGCTTGATCACGAACCCTTGCATTGATAAAATTATTAAGTAAATTTTGGAAAATGGAAGCATAGGATTATTTACATTTTACGTTTATTCTACGTAGTTCAGTTAAGTAATATTAAGTGTTAATAAATTTAATAATACTTTCACATTTAATTCTTAACCATGATCTGGACCGCCATTACTGGTATTCATTCATTGTTTAGAAAGATAAGTAGTGTANTTACGTTTATTCTACGTAGTTCAGTTAAGTAATATTAAGTGTTAATAAATTTAATAATACTTTCACATTTAATTCTTAACCATGATCTGGACCGCCATTACTGGTATTCATTCATTGTTTAGAAAGATAAGTAGTGTATTACAAATATATTACAAAAATTGAATATTTTAAAATTCGTTGCCTAAATTCAGTAAGTATGAAGTTATAATGTTTAAATTAATTTTTTGGTAACTGGAGCTTACAATTTAAAAAATATTATGAACGCCTATAGCTGGCTGTTAAAATGCGTCATACAGCCATAAGTAAATGCATTAATTTTCACGCGCACCATACGGCCTTGATTTCCGTGCTAGTGTACAAGGTAAAAATGAAAGCAGGCGTAAAATTGCAATTTTTGCGGCTAACACAGTGAGAAAACGTCTTATCATCAATCACCATCAAAATCCTATCATCCCGTCCTTTGAAATGAAGACGAGAAGATCATATAATAACCTAACCAACACATTGTACGCATATCCGTAAGGTTGGTGGGGTGAAGAATGGAAAGGAAACGCTCTGAAATTTGAACAATCAATCTACTGTTTAGCACAAAAAAGGAATTAGAGACCTTTATTCTTATCCTGTACATATCCTACCTACCAGCATGGTCCACATATTTCACTAAACAGACTAATTCACAGGATAGGATGATGGAATACTAACACCCATGAAAATTCAAGCTTTTAAATAAAACCCCTTCGCTTCGGGGGTGAAGAAGGGCATTCATTCAGATCACATCAATTGTTGGAAGGGTACGTTCATGCCAGAGCAGATCAGATTGAAACATTTTGGTCTGTTGAGTTAAAACGAATGGATGGGTGTAAAAGTAATATCTCATCTGTAGACTAATGGATAGCTTAAAAAGTCAAATTCTTTAAATACTTTTGAAAATCTCATCAAATTTAGATTACGAGTTATACAATTACTATGTACCGTTCTGGACCTGGCGGCTGTGACTCGATTTTTAATCCTCCATCATTATCCGTTTTACTTGTCATTCAAACAGATTAAAAATTCGAAGCAGAGCAGTTTCCATCATTCTTATTCATTTGTTCCACGCTAAATACTAGCCGCTGGCTGCCTGTTATTGGCAAATGTTAAAAAAAGACAACTGCCCCCAGTTGCAAAGGGTATAATTCGATATGCTTGTAAAGGTCTAGAAAGGATTTGTTTTTTTATCAGACAATTAATTGTCCTCCGTGTAAGTTTCATGAGCAAAGCGTTTTTGACATTAATGAATTCCCAATAAGCAAAATGATCGAGTGAAGTTTGCCTTCCACCGTCACATGAAATTATTCTCTATTTTTATTTGGCAACAGGGATAGTTTAGTTAAAACTAGAAACTCGGGATAGCAGTTTATGACCAGACTAAAACGTTGGATGAGGTCAAATAGGCTAAAATGGCTCAATATACGATTCACAAAACCAACAATATAAATATCGATGGCTTTCACATTTGCAGATTTATGGCATACTTATTCCATTTGACTCTCGCTGTTTCACGACGGTTTTGATTATGATTTGCGAATAATTCAACTTCTTATCAGCGAACAATTCATGTTGTTATCCTCACACACTCGTACTTACAATTTACGGTTGATGGTTGCTTCACTATCCAAAATGAAACACCAAGAAACCATCTTCATAACCAGTCTGAGTCCATGCAGAGCATGATAAAATCCATTTTTATTTCAAATAGCAACCGAAATATTTTTATTTTTGTGTAAAAGTTTTACTGAGCATCAAGCATAATGTATAAAAATCAAATAGCAATTCTTTTTACAGCCACTAAGATTAACGCATTAATTGTTTAACTATAATTTTGGACATTTCAAGAATCGGGTAATAGCATTTAACAAGGACAACAAAAAAGCCAGTGACATAAACAAATTGATTTATTATCGGCGAAATGTGACTCAATAAAGTAGATAATCTAGGTTTGGCAAAGTTGCAAGCAATACAGTTCTGCAAAATATTAACTGAAGAAAACCACAACTAAAGTACCTGTGGTTTGTTACCGTATTTTATTACATTTTGATTTTTCTCAGATCTGGATTTACATAAATTGGCTCAATCGCGGCGAATATTTTTCTCAAACTCTGAATTTCACGAAAAAAAATTTCATGTAAACCGAAACTGATTTATAAACTAGATTTTCTACGATAACACTTAAAATCTTGCAATAAGCAATAACCTTCCGCTAACACATGCAAAGAATGCACCAATAACGAAATTAAATTAAAAGAACTTAAGGAACGCGATAATAAAACTTTTATGTGACCAAGAAACACGTCTTTTTACATCCAATTTCAGCACCAACATTTTTGCGTTTGAGACAACTTTTTTTTGTTTCAGCACAGCACCCATACATAACTTGCAAAACATTGTGCCAACCCTATAAATCACAAACATTTTACGCCATGACCCCAACAGAGTCTATAATATCTTATTAGCTTAATTCGGCAAATAAAATTCCCAAACTGTCACAGAATTTTAATTTGTTCAAAAAAATTGTCTTATCCACTCTTATAGCTCAAAATCTATACTGCAGGTGAACATATTACATACATCTCCGATATTTGGTTGAATAACTGAACTGTGAACTCATGAAAAAAAATGGAAATTCAACTCGTTTAAGACTTAAAAAAGGGTGACTTGATTCCACTTACAAGCGATAAAGAAAAGAAGCTTTGGTCGAGAAAAGCAAGCTGACGGACGGATGGACGGAATATAACGCTTCGGCCCCCAATGGATTGTGAATATGTAAAACCTTTTAAGTTTTGTTATGGCCCCGTGCTGTGACGTAATTGATTTGATTTAGATCCGACATCACACAAAAGATTTCGATATCACAACTGGAAAATGAGACGCTCTCCTTAATTTGAATGAAATATGAAGAGCCATGTTCGATTGTTCACCTTACTTTTCTGGATTACTTCTTGGAGTAGGAATCTAAATTGATTTACAAATCTCGCCTAACACGGTCAAATGTCAACCTCAACCTGGCTTGGAATACATTGTTATTGCTAACATAAATATGCTGCGAACTATATAAAAAAATTGAATTCTTATTTATGAACCTCCCATTGTCCCTTAATTCTTATTCCGTAGTTCCGGTTGAAACAGAAAGATTTAGAATTCTCAGTCCAACTCTAAATCGAATAAAACTTCAAAGTTTGTAAAACATAATTCAGAGTGACACTGACAACTCATAGGAATATTTTAAAGAGTACAAAAAATAAAATCAAGTTTTAATTTCGTTTTCCAACTGATCTGACCCGAAGAAAGCGCATGAAGTCAAAAATATGCCGCAGATGAAATATTGTAAAAGTATCCTTCATTGTCAGTCGTTGAATAGGATGAATTACGAGGTTAGTTCATTCCATGGTTGAGGTTGAGGTTGGGGGTAAGAAATGTAGAACAAGAATTATAATAAGTCTACGTATGCATGTGGTTTGTAGCTTACATTTGTTGCATTTTATTCTCTTATAAAATTGTTGTGATCTTTTAAACTACAAACTAATACCGGGATGGATGAGGTTCAGGGTTTGATTTTATTCAGAAATCAACAACCGAAATAATGTTGAAGTATAAGAGCACAAACAGCAGCAGTTGGAGGATAAGGTCTGAATAAAAAATTGTTGGGTCCTTTCCTTTGGACGTGATGATTATGATGAACGATGATTCAAAAAGATGAACTACTTTTACAATTGGACTGTTGAAATGAAGCCTGGAAGTCAAGCCAAGTCAAGTCGGTAGTAGAAAGTAAAGTAAGGTAAGGAATAATTTATATTAAAAAAATGTAGTCTGTAGTTGTCAGCCGTGCCAGCCCTGCCTGGTGTTGTGGTGGTTGAACGTTGCTGCAATAAATTTCCAATTGGATGAATGTGATGAAGTGAAATGTACAAAATTTTGATTTAGGTTGAGAAGAAAGTGAAAAGTTGGTGAAAAGGAGCCTTGACTTGTTGCTCCATTGAATTAATTGAATGAATACATGCAATGGGAGCAGTTTAAATTGTCATAAAGGCAAAGTAAACTTGGCCTGTCTGCTCACCTACCTCCATTGATTTAGAAATAATATAATGTAAAAAGGTTTATTCTACACATACTAACTAACCATTGCCATGTACTTCATGAGCAAACCAGTGCAGACCATACAGCACCCATGATAGATTGGGGGATACAAGTACAACAGAAAGCATGGTAGTTATTGTAGGGTGCTGCGAATGAATCATGTAATAGTTGCATGTATTTTATTTCATTTATAAGTTGGCTCTCTCTCGACTTGAGACTTTTATAAATGACAATGGGAGCAGTTTAAATTGTCATAAAGGCAAAGTAAACTTGGCCTGTCTGCTCACCTACCTCCATTGATTTAGAAATAATGTAAAAAGGTTTACTCTACACATACTAACTAACCATTGCCATGTACTTCATGAGCAAACAATAGTGCAGACCATACAGCACCCATGATATATTGGGGGATACAAGTACAACAGAAAGCATGGATAAGAAAAGATGAGTAGTTATTGTAGGGTGCTGCGAATGAATCATGTAATAGTTGCATGTATTTTATTTCATTTATAAGTTGGCTCTCTCTCGACTTGAGACTTTTATAAATGTGTGTGTTCTCCTTGTTCATTATTCTTCAGTTTGACACCTTGCGGATTTATGGTTTTCTTTGTCCAATCCACTCCTTTTCAATTCTCAGCTCAACTAAAGTTCCTCAGTTCGTGTGGGTCAATAACTCCATACGATAGGATGCGATACTGGTCTGGATTCATAATCAAGATCATTAAAATTTTCATATGCATTCTTACTACACTTCTATCCTTATTTTGACTAGCTAAGCATAATGTAATTCATATCTATCCTCGAATACTTATGATATGAACATTTTTGAAGTTTGTGTTATTAAACTGTTGTATGGAAGTAAGCTTTTTTAATTGAAATAAGAAAATATAGACGAGGAAAACCAGATAGGTACCTTTGATTGTAATCAATATGAATTTCCACTTATATGATCCATTTATATGATTTAGATGGCGAGATTTAGATGGCCAGTGCGTCCAAGTATAGTTTCTAGCAAGCAATTAGTACTTGAGCTTAAAAACTGAACTAGTTGCATAATAATTGACGAGCTTACCTGCCAGCGAGTGGTCACGACAAAGTGTTTTGTGGTTTTTAGAAAATAGACCGTTTTATGGCTTGATAGGATGTATCTACCAAATCAACCGAGTTTTCCTCAATTAGTAGTGATCAGTAAATGCAGCCAAATTTACGAGAGAACCAGGCACGATCAGGTTGCTTATCAAGAAAAGATGAGATGGAAAGCTGTAATTATCTCTCACTAATTGTATCGAATGCAAATGATTAGAAATTAATCCACCACCATCATCATACTCTGATTTCATGCCATATTATATGAGGGCAATGAAATTAAACGAGAAGGCTGCATTCTAACAAACTGGTTTATATTTGTAATGTGCGGTAATTTCAGTAATTTGAGCAAAAATTGCAAACTGTAAGAATGACTGGGTGGCTTTATTATTCTGAAGTATGAAATTATAAAAGTTTATAAAAGTGAATTGATTTGACTCGACCCGACTTGAGGAAAGAATCTGATTTTACTTTTTGCATTGTTTCCCACTTGAAAAAATTATGTTAAAATAAATCCATGAATGTAAAACCAAAAAAAAATTGAATGCAACTCCAGTCAAAATTAGCTGATTGACCAATTCAAATTACTTTTCACAGAGTTTGAATTCATTCAGTCTCCAGGAACACATGTACTTAGTTGATCGAGAACCGAGGTGTTTAATTTCGGGCAACATTCAAATTTACATTCATTCCACAGTCGATATTAATTTTGAGTGAATGAGATCCGGATAAATTCAGTCCACATTGTTATTAAGTGGACTCCAAGCTATTAGTTCTTGATTTGAAGCAGTTGGCTGCAAGTGGTGTGGTTTGACAGGAAAGAAGATTTATTGCACTCGTCTAATCTCAGCCAGACCAAATCACAGTCTCAATTAATTGAGTTCTCCTCCACTTTTTATTCTGTTTTCATTCCAATTGCATAATAATAATCAAATCAAAAGTCTCGGCCATTCTAATGGAAATCAACTTCACACTGAATCATGTCTCACTTTGTATTAATGCATTTATTGTAGTTACATCATGGAATATTAGCCACAGATGTGTTTCTGGCTTATCTTACTCAAATAATCCGGAAAACCCGTTGACATGTCCGTGTGGGAGTTTGTGTACAAATATTGCGACTTTCTTCTACACTTTTTTGCAACTGTTGACCATGGCGTGAAACCCGAAAAAACCAAAGTGCGTCTTTCGTTCTAGTCGGCTATTTTTAGAAAAGTTCGATTTCCAGAACTCAACAAAATCATGGATTGGTCATGAATACCCTGTGCATGGAGTAAAACAGATGTTCTATGTACACAAATATCATGTCGCGAATGATCTTGCTGGGTGTTTATGTTAAAAATGATTTTGATATTTACACTTTTCGTACGCAGCAAACTTTGATTTATGTGTTCGGGATATGTGTGAAAACGACGGCGTGCAAAATATTTCTACGTCGTAATAAATGTCATGTGTGGAAAGATGCTTGTGAAATTTAAGAATTTTCCCGACGAAGTATAACAAGTGTTCCACACGTATAAAAGCAGAGTTTTTTAAAAAATGGAAATAGTTGTCAAGCTCGAGCGAATCTTTCTTAAAAAATAAATACAAGATACTTTACAAAATGGTAAGTTTTTAAAATTTCGTGTTCTCTTGGGTTCAGAAATTGACTTGTTTTCACTTTCTTATTATAGGAATGCAAAATCAGAAGAGAATCGGAAACTTGTAAATATTGTTTTAAGGAATTTGAAAATGACCTGTTCCCATGATTGGTTTCATTTTATTCTGGTTTCAGTGATGGAGAAAGTTTTCAACAAGTACGCAAACCGTAATAAGAGTGGCCGGGTCAAAATTACAAAGATCCCAGAAATGATGAATCACATTACGAGGTGATTGGGAATTTACAGGTTAGTGAGAATCTCTACTTATCAATAAATTGGAAAATTATTAAGTTCATTGATTATCACAATATGACAGAGGATGAATTGCATGATCAAATTGGTTCAGAGGACATGGATGGTAAATCTTGATTAAATTATTCCAAATGAATGATAAATGATAACTTTATTAAGTTTTCTACTTCTCAGGCAAGAGGACGGTTGGATTGGACGAGTTTAATCGGATTGCAATACACTTTCTTATGAAACAAGCTAGGCGAGATTCAGACAGCTTTATTCATAAACACACGATATCATTGGAAGACCTGGGTATGTGTTTAAAAACAGCAGTTTTTCAGCAATTTTTAAAACTTTGTTGCATAATGCCACACAATTCAAAATTCAGGCCAGAAACGACCACCACCTCCAAAGGAGACTTTCACCATTGGACCAAGGCAAAGGTTTGAAATGGATCCATTCACTTTCAAACACGAAATTACGTGCGACGATTTTGTGCCTCCGCTTCAGATTGGTGGAATGTAGGTCAATCGGATCGCCAGGACCTCCTCGTCACCAAACACGCTTTACGAGTTTGATGCATTTATTGTACAATCAAATTGTTAACCCGGATCGATATTTCGTAAATGAGCTGCAGTATTGAATTATAAATAACACTATTTTTGGTACACACGTAATCCACTCACTTCTTGCTGTTTCAATGAGTCATTAAAGCAAATAAATTGCTTAAACCTTGCTTTTTAGCCATTGACATGTATTGAATAAATTTGTCAAACACAAATAGATTTGCATAAGTTTAGAGTTGTTTTGCGGAATACTTGTAAGGTACCGACAATAAATACATGGCTTTGGCTGATATACATCAACATATCGCAGAATGAGTTCACCTCTGGATTGTACAAGAATTCTTATTATTCATCGCTGCTAACTTTTAACCCTTTTGGCTGATGGCGAAAGTCTCAGCTTCAGTTTGAAAGAGGTGTCACTCAGTCAGATAGGCTAAACCAGTAACACAGCCTTCGTCCTCAACATCATTAATCACACACAAATCTAGCGTCATTTGACAATGGTTTATTTTGAAATGACATCTTGAAACAAATTAATAGTGCTTTTTATGTAATTCCAACTGCCCTAAAGATCACATACCTGCTGCAGTCATGCACGTAGGAAGATTGCAAATCACAATTCTAACCTGAAATGGTTTCCACCTTGGCGATCATTAATCAGATAGAAATAAAACGAACTTTTTTACCCGTTGATGAGATGGTTAGGGTTAGTCGGTCCGCCAGCATACCATGCAAATGTGACCATAATATTATTATCGAATGGAAACAACTATTTAATGTACTCAACAAAAGTGGCTAAGCAGATGAGACAGCTAGACACCAAGTAGAAAATATACTAACTTTGTAATACAATAATAATTATAGGTGGAAAAGGTCTTTGAGGCCAAATTCGCTACATTCACTAAAGATAAAGATGCCGATGGATCTGTTAACTCGGCCGACTTTTCTTTTCAGTAATAAATGAAGTAGATTTGGTGCTAAAGTACTAGTTGTCGCCTCAAGAGTTGCCGACTGACCATTTTACATAATAAATGAGCATTAAAAAACTACCTCGAAATCAAATGTCAACCGAAAGCGAGGCACTTCGTATTTGTCACTTGACCAAGAGATTAGATTACTGTTTCTACTTAAAGTCACCTCAACGTATTTCGGAATTTAAATCAGACGCACGGATGTCCATAAACTGTTGCTGGACACGTTTTTGAGGTAAAGAAAAACGATAGATAGTGAAACGATACTTTTACACTGTCGTGCAAACTGCTCCCATCATTCTGAAATATATTCTATGCAAAAAACAAATCACACTAAGCCAAACATTACAATCCAGTACCATTTTCGTGGTCCTTGTTTTTACGGAATTTTTACTGAAGCTGACTTTGAACAAGGCTGTTTGCCCTTTGTCCAAGCGAGATTAATGGGACATGCGTAAAATATTATCCCCCATTAAAAACCCGATGAGAAAAATTTGAAGTTAATTCAATGTTTAAAACTGGAGGAAAGAGTGCGAAGCGGGACGACAATAGGAAGTTAGATCGAGTAAATAGATGACACTGTTTAATGGATACAGAATAAATGATTGAAGTCAACTTTATATGGGAGTACACAAAAAATGTACTAAAAATGCAGGAAATGTAAGAATCTTAGCAGATTCATCTTTCATCACCCACCACGATGATGAGGATTGAGTTTAAGTCGAATGAATAACGAAGGTGGAAGAACAAATTCAAGAGTCCAGAGATACAAGTGGATGACTTTGGATTTGAAATTTGTCCACGACACGAACTACAATGGCAAAATCATGTACTCCACATTCCACACATTTTCATGAATTTTTCTAACCCGAAGAAGGGATGACAAAGAACACTCACGACGAGTACTCAGGATTTCAGCATTCTACAGAATACGAGCACAATACAAGCAAAAGATCTAGATTCCAACTTCATTACATATTTTGCTTACAACTCAAACATTTTTAACCAGTTGTCTCAATGCATGTGGGCAAGAAGAAAAAAGTCAAGATAAGTTGGTGTAATAAATTCATTTCAACTACGACAAGCTCATGAAGCAAACATTTTACGTAGTCTGACGTACGATGAGATTCAGATTGGCCCAAACTAACAAATTCGACTGCTTTCTGATTTGCTTTACTACGAACTGAGCCCTGTTCAAAACTTCAACACATTCTCGATCAGAATCATTAGCACCACTCCATCCATCCAGAATCAACTAAGGTTAATGTGAGTTAAAGTAAGAAAACAGGCAGGCATGCATAAATAAAATAAACTATGACTGCCTTGGCTCCAGTTTAGACTTTGCCAACCTCATTTATTACACTTTTAATTTGAATAATCTTTTAATGAGTTGAGGCTGTCTCCTCTTTCCCTGGCTTGGCTTACCTGCCTATTCTTCACGTGGCATTGAAACTACATTTTTACAGAGTCGGATAAAACTCTGGTGTAAATGGACTGGAAAGTAATGACACTGGTTCTCAACGGACGTTTATTACAGCACACATCACTTTTCATATTCAAAAATCCTCTGTGAATGTGAAGGGTTTGAGTAGCTTTTGTTGTGCTTTCCAACTTCAAGTATTTGCTTTTCGGAGTGCTCTGCCTGCTCCGTCATTGGAGAATTGGAATGCTTCTTCTTCTTCGGCCAGGATAAAAGAGTTGCGTCGTTTAACCCAATAATATGACTAGGATGGCGTTTAACCACTTCTGCACGTACGATTCGAGTGAGACGGGACGGACAGAGTTATTATTGAGGGTTCCAAGCACAACAATCAGTTTCATTTAATATTCAGTGTAAATTAACTTTATGCTTAATGACGACTACTTGAGTGCGTTAATGAAATTAATGTGAAATATGAACCGGAACAGGCAAAATAACATGACTGCAGAAGCAAAGTACTTTACTTTAGTTAAGGATGAATTCAACCAGTTCACCTTTATTCTTACGCCGTGACATGTTTACGATTTTTAGAACCCATTTGAGATCCGTGGTGCGGCATTTCTCATGCAAATTTCACTCTCTTCCAGTCCGACATGCACCAAAATTCCCTTCATGGAATATTGCAATGCGCTCAGTTTAAAGTTATGGGCAAATCCTAATGATGAGAAATATTTAACACGGAATTAGATCGCTAAAATCATGCATGCAGAACTGTTGGAATGGAATATCGTTGGAATATTCGGGTTGGCTGAAAGGCTTCATTTATTTTATTAATCAAAGCCGGTTCGTTTTCCAAGGGGTGGAATCAGCGACTGAATGAGATGGTCCTGGTTCTTGTTGCACATTCGTTAGAAACCACTAAGAGAATTTCCGGCAACATGTTTTTGCATAACTTGACTTTTTATTAGTTCGTGATCCTTTACTCCAAGAACGCTTGAAATCAAACTTGATGGATATTGGGATTACTGTCTGTAGATACATAAAAGGAATGGAAGAGGAAGCGAGAAAATATTTGTAGCAAATTGAATTGACACGAACAAAGGAGTTTATTTGCACTTGTTCAATGTTGAGCCGAGATTGGAAGCCAGCTGGAGGTATAAAACCAAGGTGGGCCAATTAGTCAAAGGTTTAAATGGATGAAGAGTGATGGATCTGACTCAATTGGAAGAAAAACTGAGCGGGCGACTTGTGAAGCCTTTCTTCTACTAATACATTAATATAATTCATACACAGCTATCCTAAGTTAGCAAACCAACCTGCCTAGTTTGACTGAATGTACGAATATAATGCGGCTAACACCAAGATGCCAACTAATACAAAGGACGCCAGAGCTGTTTTTGGGATGGTAAATGAGATGAGATGGGGTCGATCAGTTACGCTCCACACTGCAAACGGTCGAATTCGAATGCGGTCTATATGAGAAATTAGAATCACACATTCATCCATCCTCCAACACTGAAGAGAGAGAAGCGCTGTCAGACCAAATTCAAAATTAGACAAGCCCCGTATACAAATAATGAAGGTTTAAAAAGTGGTGGAGCAAAGGGCAGAACATTTCTCATTTTTCATATCAACGTGTGGTAGTGGTCTGGTGGAGAGCAAATATCAAATATGTGGCGAATGAGGAATTTCGTCTGCACGACTTTGGTTAATGTGATTTAAATTGAAAGATTGGATCAGGATCAGGATCAAGAAGACGAGTATAATCAGATCATGAATGATTTTATAAGGTGAGCCAGATCTTGAATGAGTGACGAGATTTTGACCACTCGCCAAATTGACTAGAAAGATGATTTGTACATGAATGAAATCCGCTGATGGATGGATGGTATTTAATATTTGCGTCCCACGATGTTTCTGACCAGTCTCCTTTTAAACCTTCCTACGTGTTATCCCTAAAATTTGAACTTATTCGACAGGAGATGTTACGATTAGTCTAAGCAATAGGGTCGAAAGTCGTGGTTGAACTAAAATTATTGTTCACTGGGCTCTAATTCTTAGGACCGACTGAGGAGAAACGTGAAATTTTAGCTGTGCTTTTCCCTGCCCGTGAGGTTAGGTGAGGAGAATAATAACATTTTATTAGATTACGGCATGCATGTCAGGCAGGCACACAGTAAGAGTGCCAACCTTCCTTCAATCCGCTAAAGTAATACGAAATGGATGGAATGGTAAAAAGTGACATGATGGATATGATGGATGATTGGGAAAAGGAATCAAGCTTTGGAAAGCGCTAGTTGTGGCACGGACAAGCTTGATTTTTTAAGCTTTAAGATTTTGAACCATTTTATTATTATCCATTGGTTTGGCTTCACAATTATTTCAGCCACCAGCAGCAGGCAAGGTTTCAAGTCGATCTATCAACACAGCAAGATGCGCTTTATGCAGCATGGTTTCGAATACAGAGTTGAAAATTCGGTTTAGTGGACCAACCTACTACGGATCTGGAAATACAAGACGATGACGGAAGGGGAGATTTTGTTATAATCTGATTTGAATCAGGAATAAATGATAAAGGTGGAAATCGTTTATCACCCGTTTGAAAAGCGGGAGTAACCTGAGGAGAGATCGACCACGAGCTTCATTCATCTCGTCCACATCTATCAAATCAACTGCTATTTTACTCCCTTGTAAATATGATGGACGAGCCACTTCATTTTTTGGCCTAAACTAACCTTTGATGGGTTGTGACAGAACTGGAATTATTTTAAGCCAACTTATTTCCACCTTGAAACCAACTTAATATTCAGCCCAGTTTTCTCTGAAAATCTGATAAGATTGAATTTCTTACTTATTTTCTAACAGCATGTCCATAAAACCGAGCTGCATGTAGTGCAGTAAAACATGGAGTCTGATTTCCCAGACGCATATATCTGCACATTTGGCTGCAGCCTCAGACATTAATTTCTGGAACCACTTTCCTAATTTTTCAGGTGAGTTTATTTTATTTCTGCAGAAGCAATAACTCATTCGTTAATCGCTTTTGCTTTTGTTCTACAATCATCACTCAAATAAAAATGCAGTTTCCCATGCATAAAAGGGCGTCATTGAATCGGAAGGTACACAACGCTACACCCTGTCCTTTACAATGCGCAAGAAAAGGAAGAGTCGGGCTCGGAATGTGAATTTGAATAACTTAACATCGGCATGCCATGCCTTGACCTAAGGTAAACTCACATTGTTTGTTAAAGAATCGTTGAATTAAGCACTGGCAGTAGTAGTTAGCACACCTTCCACAACAGAGAGAGTACCCTGCCAAAGTCTCCCAACAAACCAGTCAATGTTGATGTACGAGATTGCAGAAAGAAAAAATTATAATGCATGCAACTCTCTGTCCAATATAAGTAGATGTGCATTTGGATAGGAACCCGGCCGGCGGGTATTGCATAAATCGTATTGAGTTAGTGAGAGTGAAGGGGACCCAGTCTGTAAAGGGAATGCTGAAATAGCGGATTCTATGTTAGAATTTCCATCCCAGAGTTAAACAAAATAATGTCCCAGGAAAGAAAGCTTTTAAAAAAAGTACAGATGAAGAAAGAGGGTTTTTGACAAATCCAGATTTGCTCTGGTGATAGATTACTTTTCTGAGTTTCTGAGAATGGACGATGCCACGCTCTGGACATTTTTTAACCGTGTCCATCCATAGTTTGTCCATTCTATTCTCAGCAACTTGGTTGTCGTCATCCACATACAAAAGCACAACCAACAACACATAAATCTCCGACCTGTCTTGAGCCGCCGGGTCTCAAAGGGAAACAAACTCCAGGAAAAGAATTAGACAAGCAAAGTAACAAAAAGGATGCATGGAATGATGAGTAAGGATGCTCCACAATCCCATATCCAACCCATCCATTTTCATTTCCATTGTTGATTGTCTTGACTAAAATGAAAATTTAAAATGAAGTCACAGCAGCAGAAAGAAGAACTACATGTGACATAAACAAGAGCCCATATATTACTTGGCCTAGCCATCAGATCAAGAAAGGATGAATGGCTCCATAACCTATGCAACATTGCCTAGCCCACACTTACTCTCGTCAGATATTTCCTCCCATCTCTGCAAGAATTAGATAAATAGCTAAAATACTGAAACAATTACCTTCTGACAAACTCTATGTATCCCCACCAACCAGCCTACTTACCACAAAGACAAAACGCTAAACAAGGACACATTCATGAGTACATTACCAAGTTCAGCCTAGACCCAACCCTTTCATTTGTTTGACAAAGACGCACTTTTTCTCCTCTCATTAGAAACCTCATTTGGAACTTGAATGAGTGAATAAATGAATGAGTTTTATCCCAAGTGGACATATTATTCTTTGATGGTATGTCTGGCCGGTTGCAAAACAAAACTGTATTGAACTGAAGCAACCCAACCCAGTTTTCAGAGAGAGAGAGAGTTTGCTTAAGTGAGCCATTTTTCATCTATTCAATTAATTCATAATAATAATCTAGATCCAGTTTTAGTTCTTCTGTTCAATTTGACACTGGTTGGTTGACGGGGATGGCATGAATAGAAAAGAAATGACCAACGGTTTGAAAGATCACGATCGTGGTCAACTGAAGTGAGTGC
The DNA here is from genome assembly GCA_036491905.1 of Folsomia manolachei. NCBI lineage: Eukaryota > Metazoa > Arthropoda > Collembola > Entomobryomorpha > Isotomidae > Folsomia > Folsomia manolachei. The sequence continues at coordinate 24,101 of JAAXNX010000430.1, forward strand.
ATTAAGCAAACATTTTTATTTTCTCTCTTTTTATTTCACTCATTCAGCTCCCATTTCAGGATTGCGTAATTAATTGTAAAACTTGAACAGACAGATCCGGTGACCTAAAGAAATTCAATTCAAACCCCGTTATCCATAGTCCGCTCTGCTGTTCATAAGGTGTTGTCCACTTGGATCCACTCCTTTATGAAAAATTGTTGATAGGGAAGGGTGGCACCTTTTAATGTTAGTGGCTCCTTACTTATCAACTCCTTCAGTCTCTATTCAATTCATCCTGCCATCCTTGTAAACTGGTCGAGATTAAGCTCGCCTATTAATCATCACAACTGAGGTCTGACGTCCAACCAGCCAGATTAGCTTGGAGCGAGCATAAATGAATGATGTGTTGTTACCATTTCGCTGCATGTCCAGGTTAATAATTAGATTAGATAGATGTAAAACCAGCTTCGGTATGTTGGATTGGCAAGGAAAATAAAGCATCGTAGCATGAATATGAGTTAGTTCCTTGCTCTGGTACTTAAATTCGTAATGTGGATTGAATCAACACTTTGGCTCTGTGAGATAATGCTAGCCATTGATGTCCTGAAGCAGAAATAACGCTTTGCCGGTTCGACAGTTTGATCTCGTTTCAGGTAATAACTTCTGATTCTGATTTCTTCCCTCAAGGTAGGAAGGCAAGGCTTGAACTTCAACGCCTGTCAGAAACAATAACCTGTGCAGAATACAAAAACGATTTAAAGTGTATAATTGCTTTATAACAGAGACAAAATTAATATTCATTCCAGAATATGGGAGGGACATTTGCTATAATTCTGAGACAAAAAAAAGTGTAACATAGATTTTTAACCAGATCAACTCCACAGATTCAGGCGGAGTTTAGTTATGCAATAAGATAGATGGTAAATTTGCCAGAGACATGAGTGGAATAAAATATAAAAATGTGCGAACTGGTCTAGTTCCACTCCAAGAAACTGCTGATGAATATCAATTATTTTAAAGTTGGATCTAAATGTAAATGAAATGATCTGCATTACTTTACCTGTCCACATTTAAATATTCAATCCTCAATCCATCCGCCGTCGTCTTCGCAGTCGCACCCACAAAAAACAACCAGGCATATCTGTAACGTGAACATTTTGATTTTGCCAAGAGCACTCGATATTTATTGAATTGGATCCATTCCACTTCATCTTGTAAATTCTTGTGTTCTTCACTTTCCACAATCATTATCATCATGTGAGGTATCAAGGTTGGATTATTACCATACACAAATTGGATTTGAAATTAACATAATTGCTTGTACGTATTATGTACTGCAGTCAACAGCACTTTTTATATCTTGTGCGAAATTAAATTGAATATATGGGCATAAGACTCCATCACGGAGACCAGATAAAAAAATGTTTGAATCAATGGGTGTCAACCATTGTTTCAAAATGTGACAATATTTAAAGCGACATAAAATAAAAATAACTTTAAATGGAGCAGTTGGTCCACACCCAGTGGGGTCCGATTTGGACTCTGTTTTGTTTATCCGTAAATGGTAAGGCGACAAAGAATGGATGTGATGTAATAAAAGTTGATTTGAGTTCAAAACCTTCCTTTTCATCGAGAAAAAAGTAATAAAAGATGTAATAGAGTGGACATTATAAACCATTGTTTGAGCTGAGTGAACAACTCTTGACTTGACATTTTGTTGCAATTGTTGTAAAAGTGTCCATTCCATTTTCGTTTTCTATCCTTCACCTCTACAGAGACCACTATCTGTCAGTCAGTTTCCCATAACCTTTACCTCGACAACAATGGCGTTCTAAATTTAGTTTGAACCCTAAAATAGAAATTCCCGACCTCCTGCTGGACACATGATGTAAACCAAGTGATTATTGAAGTTTAGTTTGAACCAGTGTCAAAGTCAATGCTACCAAAGGTGAAGAGAGATAATCTTGACCTTGTTCCACTATTCCAGAATCATGGAAAGGGAATTTATCCTAGCAAGCAGGGTGTTCCGTTTTCCCTTTTATTTTACAGTAAGGCAGTCCACTTACAATAACTCTCTCCATCCATAATCCAATCTACATTTTTCACTTTACACCTTCAGGATTACATATCTGGGATTGTGCTTCACAACGGCTGAAACTAGTTGATGTAGAAAGGGATCGAAACTTTGATGGTGGCCTATAGTCAGTCGTTGTCTGTAATAATGGCAAATACTGCGTAATAATGTTCAATGATTTGATTTCCTTTGAGAATCTTAAAAGTTTTGAAGAGCATCCTTTTGTGTTTTGAAGGGCGATTGTTGCACCATTTCTATTTAAAGGGAACTCACTGCAATCTACAAAGATTGCAGTTCAATGAAATTTCCAGGTTCAGAATCCAAGTCATGACTATCCCTGTACAGAAGAAGATCTCTGTGTGTGCTTTTGGTTGGTATCAATATGAAATTCCATTCCAATTCATTCAGTTTTTTTATTCCAATCCATGACCTATCCCAATGTCAAGTTAGTTTGAATAAAGTTTTTTTGGTGTTGGTGTTGGGTAATGTTGCCTCATTACAATTACAAGATGCTTCAACGTAACCTATTCAAACATTCTGCATACGAAACTGCATGTGATTATGAACATGTGCATTTTTACTTAAGAAGGGATGACGCTTTCCTTTGCTGCACTGTTTGACAGAAAATAATGGTTGGATCAACAATAATTGAATTTTTTTAAATGGGGACCCTCAAACGTGGCAGCGATAAATTTTCCCAGGGATGACTTCACTCATTCTTATTATTGACAGCTCAGGAATAAGGACAGAGGAAGAAAGAGTAAAGATAGCACCTAAATATGGTTTAAAAAGTTGAAAAGAAAGAGGATGTCCCTCGTACAACCTGATCTTCTTCTCATTGAAATTGAAATTCTAAAACTCTGGTTCACACTTCATAAAATAAAATTTCTTGACTGTATCCCTTTCTTTATGCCTTTTTCATTACTTTATTTATTCTCAGAGAAGAAATGGTTGGAGTTGTATCTGTTTGCCGACGTGTACTCATCATTATCCACTCGTTCCTTGGTATCTTCCAGTGATTTTTTGACTAACGAACTGTGCCGAATTCTCAAGTTCAAAAATTCAGACCAGGCCAAAGTCTATCTGAAAAGAATGACAAGGACGACCCCACCTCAGTCTCCAGATACCTTTCACTATCGCTATCTTTTTCTGAAGTGCACAATCCCTTTTAAAATTTATTATCATAACTCAACCCTGCCTTTTGAAAATCCGGCACGGTGTCATCCAATTTTTGTCCGACATCCATCCTGACACTTGGTTGAACTTATTTAGCTTCCAACAGCAACTCTTGGATGGGTACGGCCCATTTTCAATTTATAATATAAAGCTTCACAATTGAATCCGTCGATATTCAATGCCTAACCCGGAGGATTAAAAAGCCATTCTGGTAATCCACCATACATTCCTTCTTGTTGTTCAAATGGCGTGGAAAAATTCAAGTGACTATTTCAGTCAAATCAAAGTCGCATAAATAATATCACTCCAAACGACCTTTATCAATTCTAACACGTTTTAACGGCAGTTTTATGCATTTAACAACACGCATGGTACATAACTTTACCCAACCAAAATGCTACAAGTAGTGGAGGGGTGCTCCTTGTCATTTAGATACAAATTCCAAGTTTGCATTTCAAATAGTTACTACTTAAAATTTTTAGAGGAGCTATATACGAACCCATCCATTGTTATCGTCACACCATTATGACGACCAACTGTTAACTTTCCCTCTTTCCTTTTCGAAACATTTTGAAACAAAACAGCTCCAGATTAACAATAGTGTTGGAGTTGGTGTTGGGTGGATTCTTGTCCAATGCATCATATCATATCTAACCAATGCAACGCAACACGATATCCGTTTCTCATATTCTAACGTTTAGAAATTCTAAGAAGTGATGCACTTGCGTTGTCGTTGCCCAACCCACTTTAATCTTTAGCTCCAGCTGCGAGTTCACCATTAAATTTTACATTACACATGTTGCAGGTTGGGTTTGAGGATAATTTATATTTAATATCATTACACTTTCCAACAGCGTAATGGGTAGTCCATCCAACACAGGACGCGATACAATGTTTTGGTGAACTGCTCTTGATTTATTTGGTTTAAAAACCCCACGATACGATACCCAACGCTGCTTTCCTGCTTTTTCTTGTTCTTCAAATCAAACCACCTCTTTGGGACGCGAGTGATTTTCTGCCTCCACAAACACATTGCAATTTTATCTGATATGGCAAAATAAATTTGGAGAATCAAGTTCAGTTTGGAGAGGTGAATTACGAGATTACCACCAACGCTGAAGTTCAAGTTTAACAATGTAAGTGCGCTATGTGACATGCATTTTGATATGATTACCAACCAAGTTGCGATGTGCTTATGGAGTGGTGTTCTAATGGTAACAATTTCTGCTCATCGCCTACATCTTGCTAGCAATTCCAAGCAAAACAACCTTTATCTTTAAAACACTATTTGAATTGAGTTAAATGTATCTGTTCTTGGCGAATGTGGAGTTGTTATAATTGCAGACGTGATTTATCGTAATATTTATTCCGTCAGAACAAGTTTAGTTGGTTTAATTGTTTTACAATTTGGCATTAATGTTACACTTGTTTGTTTCTCATTGCATTGCTAGAATGATGGAAAACCAACATTGAATGCAAGTAAGGTGTATTGAGATCAATTTCCCCATAATATTGTTGAACATGAAAATTTGGCAGTGTAGATTTAATCTTGGGTGTCCTTGTCCATCACAATTATTATGGCAATTAATTAAATTGGGCAAAAAAATATTTTTATTCTGCTCTGTATGTGATTGATTTGTGTTTCATTTGGTAAGAAATTTATTAATCACTAAAACGAACCAATACAAAAAATTAATTGCCGAAATTCAACAACTTTTATTTGCCAAATCCTTTGCTTCCGGTAAGAGCAACGATTACGTCAAAATGTGTGAACGGAATATGCAGTTGATCTTGCGCATCTTCTAAGAAATGATTTAAAGGACGCATGCTAATTAAATTTAGCTGAGGGCGTGCTGCAAGTATGTTAACTTATTTTACTCAAGATTTGCCATCGCTTTGTGTTGGGTGGGTATGGTTAGGTGACGCAATACAAAATTAAGTATTGAAGAATTGATGAGCCAACCAGGTGTGGACAATGTAATAATCTACCTGAAATTACACTCTGCCCTTTCCACATTCAATTAAATTAAGATTGTGTCTTCCAGGTTATTAGTTGTCTTGTCGGCAATTTACTCTCGAACCATGCTTCATAATCCTCAGTTCAAGCTGAATTGAGACTCGCATTCTTTTGTTTTTAAACATTTCATTAGCTACAAGTGGACAGTAGGCAACAGCAAGCCGTCAGTTCAGGTGTGTGCATTTATGCAAAACTTGAACAATAATAGTTGCCTATAGCTCAATGTCATAAATAACCAGTCCACGACGAATTCCGTCGGTAGAGAGATGATAAAAACTGAAAGTGTTTAATACTGTACACTGCACTAGCTGCTCCTATAATCGGCCATTTCTGCTCACAGCACAACTAATTAACCAACACTTCAAATACTGGGAGTGGGAGACGATCATAGAAAAGAATTTTAATTTACTTTCCATGCTGCATGAAGTAGCCAACAGTTCGTAAGTTACTGCGTGTATTTATATGAGCTTAATATACAATGCACTTAATTAAATTCTTAATGGATAGGATGCATTAATTAATTGCTGAAAAGTCAGTTGACTACGAATCCTCATATATTCAGTTATATAGTATTCAGTCATCTCTAACTATGCTCACATTATTATGAGTTGGACATTCAATAGGATTGTCTTAAATTAATTAATGAAGTAAAATGAATTAGATGGTAACAAGATGATGACAAATAGAAG
>JAAXNX010000431.1:0-30019 GCA_036491905.1 Folsomia manolachei
TTTATGTCGCTGCGTAAAAAAAACTAAATTGGTGGGTGTAGGGGTTTTCGAGAAAATTGAGGGTTTTGGGTGTTCACATACGAAGGACTAGGCTTTAGTAATCTTACATAATATCGGCTGAGGTCTCTAGCAAGAAAGGCTTACAAGTACTGCAATGTTTTATCATTTAGCTATTCACCACAAAGGGAACATTGTACAAGACGCATGGCACAAGTAACTTGTTGTGTCGGTCGGTTAGTCGGTCCTTTAGTCGGAAGGATCAAAAAGATTGGATTTGGATCTAAGGAAGAATGGGAGCAAGTCTTACACAACAAGGAATTGTACTCTACTCCCAATTCTAAACATGTTAATGCACTTGATGGCTTCGCATTATAATTCTAATTTACTTTTTCGCCCAGTCCATCTTGGAACGAAAAACGAACAAATTTTAAACTGTCTTCCATGTTGATCCTTTTTATGTTTGCATTTTATATTTTCATCTTCCGACTGCTAATCTCGCTCTTTTCCAGTGTTTAAGAAGGACAAACAATGGCTGGGTGTGAACCAGGAAAAACCTGTTCCGAAACAAAACGTCGTGAAGTCGAAGTTTCGATAAGGAACGTGTTTTTATCTGAGTAAAGTTTCCTAGAAGCTTAGTTTTATTTTTCTTAGTTTCGCTTATCTTTGGCCGTTAAATAATTTGCTGTACAAAGTAACAACAATGCCGTTTATCGGTCTAGGTCACAATGACTCGCCGTAACAATTGATATTCTTCAATCAGTTTTCCGCTTATTTTTTATTCGCCTTTACTTTTTAGAAAAAATCTAAACTCTCCAACTTCCCTTAGCTTGGCACATGCCGTTCTCCTCAACCAAGAGATTTTCACCAAATATAAGCACCCTAACCAAACAAATGAAGTTTTTTTAAGATAAACACACCAGCTTAGTCCTTACCTGCTAAACTTTACTTTGCTATTTATTCATCTCCTCTGAATTCTCACTAACATAACAGCCCGTTGATGTACATCTATTGTTACTTCCCTTAAAAAGCTAAGGTCCAACCATCCATTCAAAGAGACAATGTCTTGACTCGATCGGATTTTGTAAGATTCCCAAAAAAGCTCCCATCCCTTCATCCATTATCTATTGTTGGGAAAATGAAATTGGTAAAAAACTTGCAAACCAAAGCTTCTCTTCTAACGGACACCCATTCCCACAAAGAGCCATGAACATGTTTTAAGGAAAATCTGTTAAACCCCGTTTTTTACCTCATGACCATCCCAAATAGCTCGAGAGTGACTTTGCCATTTGTTTTGTACCCAGCCTGGGTAACCCAGGGAAAGGGCTACCGGGAGAAAAAACAGTCCCAAAATTATTCTAAAAATTATTTCACTGGGAACGGAACTAAACCCTGAAAACTCGGTTGCTCCATGGTTCACCAGTTTGGAGAAATTCAGCAAATTGGAAGCAGATGGATAAATTTCATCATGAAATAATAGACGAAGCTCTAAAACATGACATGACACTGCATCCCTTAACAGATGAAGGACGAGGCGTCGTACAACGTGAAGGGATTACAACACAATAAAAAAAGTCAGGTGAATAGCTGAGTTCAAGGCTCAAGGGCAGTCGGATTTTTAGGAGGAAGCCAAATAAAGGGTTCTGAATGTGTGTTGGGTTGTATCCAGAAATGGACATGTGTTTCATATGACAAGGATGTTACCAGTTTTTTTAAGGGAGTCTCCAAGTCCTTTATGAGTCTTCAACAGGTTGAATGCGGAGGTGAAGGTGAAGGTAGAAATACATTAACTTTCTATCAGGGATAGAATCAACTTGATGGTCAAGACCAAAAAGTTATTGCTAATCCTAGCCGGGATATTTGGTGCATAATGGAAATTTGTATTCAATATTTTTTACGGATTTGAATTGGGTTTGTAAGCAATTTTATGAAAATAAGAGGAAGAAAGTGAATTGTAAGATGGTAACCTGAAGACCTGATGCTCTTGTGAACTATTTTGAAAATGGAGTATGTCGACAAATTTAATGTATTTTGTCTGAAATGAAACATGATGTCGGCGTACCAAGCTATTTGCTACATTAAAGCATTGCGTTAAAATAGTAGTGTCAATTATTTATTGAATCTTAGCTCAAGGTAAATTTGTTTTTTTTGCCCGGACATTAAAAGTATTTCCTTGAGCCAATATCTTTACCATCCCAGAAATTTGCTAAATTCCCACCTTTAAGTGTACCTTCACCAAATCTAAATTCATCTCAAACTAACTCTCCACTCATTAAATACTAATGACCCCACAAAGTTTACCTGCCTCATCCAAGTCAGGTGTCAAGGCAAGGCAAAGTCAAGGCCTAGTTTTAACTGATACCTCACAATTACTCAAGCACACGTCCGTTTTTAATTTATTTCTATTTTGCTACCACTGCCAAAGAAAGTTGATTGCGTTGCGTTGCGTGTTATTTCAAACGCATGTAGACCTTACTCCGCCGTTGGTTGCATTATTACTCGTACCAAACAAAGGCATATGTGCCTTTAAAGACAAAGCTTTCCCATTGTTCTTCAGCATTGCATCCTTTCCTTACTTCCACCAGGAAAGGAATAACAGACTAAGGGCGAGGAAGAAGGATATCAGCAAAGGACCAAGGAACCAAGAAATTAATGAACATCTGCACCCAGGCTCGTGCCATGTGTCCATCGTGCCCATGTCATGTCCAGGAAGGCACCCTTTGTCCGACGTGATGCTATTTCCAACAACAGGTACTCAACCCAAGTTGGCAAGTGTTTCCTTGATTGATCTACAGCACCGCCTTCTGCTAGGGTTTAAGGCCAAGGTTTGCAGTTCACATCGCTTACTTTTTATTTTAATGTCTTCAAATGAAATAAAATATAATAAATCCTCATCTCAACAAATACTCCAATTATTACTTTGGAAACCCGACATTTTGTCCGGACACAAATGTTTCAAGACAAGACAAGTAATGCAACATTACATAAATTAAACTCTACTCACGCACTTAGTCATGAGCTGATCTCACACAGGTCATAGACACTGATGGCTATCTAAGTGATTCACCACATGCATCAAGAACATGGCACACGGTAGAAGACAACTAGAATTAAAAAAGAATAGCTAAGAATTGTTCAATAATTGGAAGAAAAAAAACAACTTCTCGCCGAGAACTTCTCGCCAACTCTTGCGAACCTGACTGGATCTCATCCCGCCTGGCGTAGTTGTGACCAATTGTTGTAAAATAAAGCGAGCAAGGTGCAACAATCAAGAAAATTGGACAGCTGGCAAACCTGACAAATGAAAGTGTTAAAAAATGGGATGAGATCCAAAGGAGTGAAAATTTAAGGTCGAGGGCACTCACCTAAAGTTTCACGATCTAAAACTTGTTGCCATTAAGTCCACTGTATGAAGCATGCTTCGTATATTTTTAAAAGATCTCATTATTTTTTCGCTTTAAGTCAACTTTAACATCGTTAAATTTACAATTAGCAGGAGACAGATGTGCTGGACATCACTTATTATGGACGACAAAACAAAGACTGAACCACAGTTGATGGCACCAAATGCATAAAAATGCAGGATGACTTTTAACAGGTAAAAAAAAGCGTTGATCTTTTCTTTGTACGTATCTCAATCCAAAACCCGATTCTTTTTAAAGTTGGTTAAAATAATGAGAAATAAAAACATAAGCTTGCTTTTTCTGACATCATATAAAATGGATAACTACGCAAATTCAGAGTTTTAAGATTGATTAAATTTTCAATAATCGTCCTCTCGTGATAGTAATCTTACGAAACTACATCTCTTTGTATCCATTATTCCCAGTTTTGTCGGAAAAGAATTCTGAATTATCTCTAATCACGCATTGGACTGCATAATTTTAGAATCTTGTAAAAACACAAATTCCTTCCGGCACCAATTCAATCATACTCCTGGAGCTTACTCCAGGAATCAAATCCATCTCCAGGAACGCGTCTACAATTTTTTCTCATAAAAAGCAACCGACACGGAACAAGACATGAAATAAAATGACGCTCCATTCCAAACCAAAATTGTAGGAACCGGATCAAAAATTTCTTACTTAAATTCCAACAGGTTTCTCTAACTGAACTCGTCCAGATCATAAATATTTGCAGGAAAAGAACGAAATAAAACAAACTATCCCACTTCTGGGTTCCCTTACTCAGGGAGATAGAAAGGAATGTGGTATCATTCAATACATTCTTTGAAGCTTGAATTTTAAAATGTGGAAATATTTCTGTACCCACTAAAACTTCTTCTCATTTGCATCCAAATACTTTCACGTAGAGGCTGGAATACTCATAAAATAAAGAATGGACCGTTAATGACCGTAAACGGAACTCTGTTGGCTAATATGCCAGAATTTGTAAAGAATTTTTAGAGTTTTTTTGGGAAAAAACTTTTAATATTTTTTGGAAAGGTTGACTTTTTACCCAAAAATTCTGTCTCCCAACCTGGGTGGGTTAAATGTGTTTAATAAATCCAGTCCTTCTTCTAAGACCTCATCCTACACATAGGTGGGTGCAATGCCATACCGCAAACTAATTGACATTGACACTGGCAAGGCTGACATTTTTTGTAACCAGCTCCCATCAAATGGACAATCTCATCTCAGCTCTTTGAACTCCTGCTGCTTTTATAAACTGTGTCTCAAGTTGAAAACAAAGGAAGAAAATAATTTAACAGTACAAACACAGGATTAACCCTTTAGCCGAGTAATATATGACGGCTTATAAAAATGGGGTTGGGATGCAGACAGAAAAGATTCTAGTTCACAGTTGGAGTTCTACGAGAGCCTGTCCAAACCCGGGCTTATCATCAGGATAAGGTATAGTGTGGGTCAAGATAATCAGTCAGTTTTAATAATTTATATGGGGAGTACTTCCATATAATGTTACATCATACACACGACTCGGTTATTGTGATGAGCAGCATTCCTAAGGAATGATTCCTTATTCGTGTCATTATTATTAAGTAGCATTTTTAGACATACTTTCCAACCGTGGTTTGTCCGTCTGTCTGTCTATTTGTGTGATAAGATTTTACTGAAGGCTCCTTATTTCCTCTGTTTTGCCACACTTTTTATACAAAGACGTTTGGAATGGTCAGATGGCTCGGAGGTCAATTCATGTACTCGTGATCCTTAAAGTCTCCTCTGGGACGAGACGAGATATTTAATATGACTCAAGATAAATATGATGAAGTCCAAAAATGCGTTAAACAAAAACCCAAGGAAGGGTTGTAGCATAACAATTCCATCTCTGATAAGTGGTCAGCCATCCAGCAACATCTTCATACTTATGCTATGGACTCAAGTTTAATTTGGTTCCATAATTTTTTAGCTTAATTTACAAAATGTAACTGAAAATTCCACTTAAACCAAGAATCTGACCGTCATTCCTTCAACTTGAAGGACTACATTTGTGAGGAATAGGTTTGAGGGACCAGAAAAATATTTTTACAAGACTCCAATATTTTAAGGCAACACTTACCTGTCTCAGTATGAAGTGGTTATTACGTAACCAAGCCCTGAGAAGTTGACAGGAATGAGATTGTCTCAAGTATTATTTTACGGTTGTCACTTTCCAGCAAGTGTAGACTTTAAGAAATATTTACAATTTACGACATTCTTTCAGCATCTGTAATTGTGGCGAACAAATCACCAAAGCTAGAATTCTCCATTAACTCTTCTTGTTAAAAGAGTGTTCACTTGTTGACAATATTATTCACTCGCCAACATAACTCATGTCATACCAAGAAAAGAAGCCTGACCAGAAGGAATGACTAGTAGCTAAATCCACTGAATAATCAAATATTCACCAGAATCCCAACAAAAGACTCATTTTCGCAAATATTCCCATCCTGCTACCTCAGTTCGCTTACCCGTTTTCACACCTTGCCAAAAATTAACGGCATTCTTCTCCTGCTAATAAATAATGTTGCTTGATCTGAGCAAAAACACCTGCAAACTCTTTATTAATTGGGATGAAATATGTTTGGTTGTTAGCGTCAGAGCGTTATTTTATCAATTTAATCATAATCAAAACGAGATTTCTTCATGACACGAAATTGAATTTGATGCATGTGAGGAAAAAAGCTATTGGATTCAATCACATTCCAAAAGGATGTCCACCAATTTATTAGCTGGTTTGTGGCATGGTGAACATAATAGAACGGGGTTGATACGCACTTTATTTTTCTTGCCAAGAAAAATAATAAGTACCTACACAAAACAAAATGGGATGTGATTTGAATTCAAATTCAGGATTAGATAATTTGCATCTATCTCCATTTACTGGATTGACCACGCTATCAGAGATTAACTCGTGATACAAGTCTTAAAAGACGGTAATAATTCAATCTCTTCCAAATTGTTGGGAATAATTCTAGTCAACTATTTTTTCTAGGACAGGAATTTTCATTGGTTTGTAGTAAAACAGCAATTTTTGGAAGAAACTGTTTTGCTTTATTCTAACTCAAAATTGTACTTTTCTAAGAGACCATTTCAAATCATGCCTATTGTCCAACTTTTCAAGAAATGTAATAATTTACACAAAAACAGAAAATCCTAAATTATAAAATCCACAATCTCACTCTCATTACAAACGCATGTACCTGTAACTTAAGACCTTTCCAGGTAAACATCGATCCCTTTCTCCGTACCTACGTGTGTACAGTAGCACTCGCTAATTTAATCCCAAGATCAAACACATGTCAGCAAAACTAATCTAGAAAATAATAGCAACTAATTACAAAATATTGATGAACACGCCATCCCTCCAACCATTCTCTCTCATTCTCCCAAACCCAATTCACAACTCTTTTTTTAACGCACCCAACAATTTTAATTACTTTTAATTGTCAAAATCAAATCATCCAATTCTCATTTCATTTGGCATTACACGAAAAAATGTGGACTCTTTAATTTAATTGACTCCATGAGAAACTGACTTGTTTCACAGTTTATCCCATGAATCTCATGCAAATTCCTAAACATGGAAAATAGTAGCCTACAAAAAAATCGAGTTGATTTCTGTTTACTACATTTTGACCATCCAGATTTTATTGAGAGCAGGTGTTACTCGGAATTGGATCTGATCTACATAAGACTGCCAATTATTTATTTGAACTCACTCATTCCATCCACTCAAGCCAACAACATAACATTAAATCTTACGCATCAATCACGGCAGGCACCCTGCCTGCCTGCGAAACAACTTCTTAAAAAGTTTATAGTTGCCATTTTCAAGTTCCAAGTGCAAAAAACAAGACCATGTAAAATATTAAGTGGTGATTTGATTCCAGGCTTGATTTGAAACCAGCAAAGTATCGAAACTCTGTAATTATGATAGTTTGAAATGAAATAATTTTCATTATAATTTCCAATTCCAATCTATTACAGATATCTGGGTAAGCATCAATGGGCGGATTAATCAATCCCAGAGATGGATGTATGATGGATGGATAAGGTGTGGTATGCAGGTGAACCCCTGTACCTGTGAATTCATCACATAACTGTCATTCTAAATATTATAATCACCCATTAAACGCAATATTGGTCATGAATTGAATTGTTAGAGTTTTTTGATTAGGACACATGTCCACTGGAAATAAATGCCACAGGCAAATCTCAACTAAGCTATGTGTCATACGCCACATCTTCATCTTATTAATGAAGTTGCCTTAAGGTGCGTTTGACCACACCTTGGAATCATTTAAACCAAAGGCTTAGATTTCCATAAAACCACATGTTTCAATTTAACCAAGTCTCAAAAATTCCAACAGATGAGTAATACAAAGGTAAGTGAACTTATAACATTCCATCTCCAGAATGGTATCCAGATTTCACAATATACTCATTTACAGTATACAAGGCATTGTTTATTGTACTTAGGTACCTGCAAGTCTTTTAGATTTAAGATCCTCTCTTTTTTATTGAGATAATTATTTAGTGTTTAGTCTAACCACAAATCTCACAACGTTTCACCTTCTCCAGAACTTTGCAGATTTCAAACCCCACCAGATGTACTCACTCACTTGGAAATTGGACAAAAAAATCGGAACTAAATCCAAGTCAACGTTCTCCAACAATGGCATTGTTGGTGGTGTAGCTTGAATCAAGTAACTTGATTTCGTATAATTGTTTCTTTCTAACTCTGCCAATATACAAAAGTAACTCGGAGCAATTTGCAATTCTCTCCTGAAACAATGGATCTCATCCCATTCTCCATTTTTTTAACGTCACCAATTGTGGTTTGTGCAGAAAGATTCCGCTGTGCCAAACAATTTAATGGTTTGTTATGCAGGTATACCCAACTTAACAATAATCATACTCCAGGTAAAAGACTTGGTTGAGTGCGTTAAACCCGTTTTTTGTGTCGGAATCAGCTACCTGTTGCAGTATCAAATACAATACCATGCCATGCCGTGAGTTGTGATTTTGTTTGCTGGATTCTTTACTTTTCATTCACTGGAGAACATTAACTTTTTCTGAGATTGCAACATTTTCAAGGTTACATAATCTCGTGGCAGTATTTAAAAGACACGCAGATTTTGCAAATTTCTTTCACTTTTGCAAGAAAAAGAGTCCCATGACACACCACAACATAAGGAAAAACAATGAAATTAATGAGGTGGAATGTGGAACCACAAACACGCAAAATATAAAAAAATATCAGAGTCAACACCTGCTTTAAATTGGACCATTTAATCAGTACCTGTCAACTGTAAAAGTTAGCAAATCAGGCCACATGTATTCTCATTTTAGTTCAATTGATGTGAGAATTTTGTAAAATAATTTTGCATGCAGATATTTGGCAAACTATGCAAACACTAGAAAAAGTGTTCATTTTAGATTCCAATCGGTGTTTTTTTTTCGCGCTATTACCCGGATTTCGGAAGTAATGATATGTCCCATCGTGCAAATCTCTGAGTTACCACTCTACTTGGAACAAATAAACAAGAAATTTAGGTACTTATCAACAACTTGATGCCAATGAAGCATGTCCAGACTTGTTGGCGATTTTTATAAAGTTTGCAAATAAATATGGTAATCTTTCCTGGACACAGTAATAAGTGTGCTTGGCTGATGGTATCCTTGTCGCACTACAACTTTACGACATAGTAATCTCAATTCCTTTTATTTGACTGCTTTATTTTTTATTTATTTTATCCAGCCTGAAACTGACCATGTTTGATCATATTTGGAAATTGTACGAATTATTCACTCACTTCAAATCCATGTCATCAATCAATCATTTTACGTTGGTGTATGTTTATTTACCACATTTTGGACCCGTTCCTATTTCCAGATGATAACCTCATTTCTCTGTTTAGCGATAAGATTGTGTGAATCATGAAAGAGTTTGTTTTTGGCAAATGTTTTAAATCATTGGATTGAAAAATTTTGCAGAGACTTGTTTCATGGGCCGGGTTATCTGTCAGGTCAGAGGTTAGGTCAGGGCATTCGCAGAATTGAAAAAAATATCACATTTGTAAAAGTAGAGCATGACTTGGTCGACTGATGTAACCTACGCAAAACAAGTTGGACAAAAGGTTGCTTTTTTTGCACAAATGTAAGACGTAATGTGCGGAAATTGTTCGTGCAAAGGAGAAAGTTGCCATCTGATTTTGCTAACTTTGTGCATATAAATTACTAAAATCGAATATTATGGCTCGAAACCTACACGGAACATGCAAACCCCGTCAAGATGCTCATTCCACACAAGAAATGTCCGGAAGGTACTTTACAATCTTAAGAACAAGCAGAAATATATAACAAATTCAATAAATAACAAGACTTTTTACGACATTACAACTTTTTCGAACATGAAATTCAGTCTTTACTCACATAACAAGGACAAGGACATTAACAAACAAAAATTAGGTAACATTGTTACCGTAACAATCATGCCCCACGCAAACAAAGAACATTTTACATCTTCTCCACCAAAGCCAACAACATGTCAATCCTAGAATTGACGACTTCCTGGCTATCCCCCAAATTCTCCAAGGATATGGGGACATCTGGAAGATCAGTAATCGGAGTGGCGTCGGACCACAGCATATTAAATTGGTTAAGCAACTCGTTCCCGTTCTCGCCCACTGAATGTATCCAGCATTTCTCCCCTATAAATTAGACAAACGAAATGTTATATTCCTTACAACAAGTTGATCCTTATTTCAAAAAAATGTATTAAAATTGGCATCAAGAAATACCCAAATATTAATCGTACCCGCATTTGGAGGCACATGCTTGACACAATCACAGGCCTTGGCATGATAGTCCACAACCGCATCTTCACGAACCTCCTGGCGTTTCAAAATAGCGTCCAACCTCTTCCCTAGAACCTTGCCCTCCTCCAGGTCCAAAGGACTGTTCGCAACCATCGCCCCCCTAGACGATGACGCTACCGGCGGCGACTCACCACCATGCGCTCTCTTATAAATGGCTCTCAGTTCTTCTTCCTCCTTGGGTGGGGGGTTCCGCTTGTCGGAGTACCACAACTCATTCAAGGTTGGCCCATCCTTCGGCACTACATAACCAGCATTCAATTCTCGAATCTTGTCTTGTATTTTCCCTTGAACTTCAGGGATTGAATCATTCATATAGGCAGACCAGAAAATCTTTGCATGTTCTACAGCCGTGGTATCTGATTAATAATTAATTAATTAATAAAGGAAATATCTTATCATACTTTGTCAACTGGGCCAATTATACACAACAGCTTACCAGGGATCCGTGGGTGAGCCCTTATCCAGGCGACGTACAACATACGACGAAGTTTGTCCAGGGGGTAAACAAGGTCAACCTTAGCCTCCATCTTCCTACACAACACGGCCAGGAAATTGAATAAAAGGGAAGTCTTTAATTTAAGTCAGTAAACATTGGAAATAACAAGGTTTTGCATACTACAACAAGTAAATTACTTACCTTTGGCCTATAAATCGTCAGATAAGTTCAAGATAAGCCACTTATCAATCCAAGTATATTTTATTTTAGCTCAAAA
Source organism: Folsomia manolachei (assembly GCA_036491905.1). Taxonomy (NCBI): domain Eukaryota; kingdom Metazoa; phylum Arthropoda; class Collembola; order Entomobryomorpha; family Isotomidae; genus Folsomia; species Folsomia manolachei. The sequence goes on from JAAXNX010000431.1 coordinate 11,032, forward strand.
TGAGAGACGAGGAAATAAATTTCAGAGAGCTGAGTCGAGCCACGCCGTCCGCGGGTTCCCGGAAAGCAGTTCAAACTCTCGGGGCCATGAGAGACAAGGAAAATGCTCAAATCTTATGAAATCATGAAAAATAAAAAAGATTTATCTAAAATTACGAGATATGAGCAGGTGTCTAAGTCCTGTACACATATGGGTCCCATAATATCCATGACCAGAACAATGTCAATACGGAAGAATGCATGAGTCAATCTGTGCATTTGTGATCTTATTTGTGTCTGCATTGTCTTCTCAATCCAGAGGCGTCTATGCAAAATTGCATAATATTGTTCTCCAGTCAGAGATACTACACAAAAATAGGTTGATTCATAGCTTTTTAATTTATTTTACTGACCTTTAATTAAGGCTACATCTCCAAAAGTACTTGTATTCTTAGAGCATGTGAATATGAGATTTTTTTAAATCTTGCAATTTCTGAATCATTGATTGCACTGATTTTGATTACTCAGTGAGCAAGACATATTTAATGAAGACCCGAAAGTAAATTAGAGCTGACATTAATTTACTTTCTCACCCTCAAACCATCACCGAAAGGAGGTCATTGTTTTGCAATCTATCCAGCTTATCAGGAGCGGGCTGATAACAAATAACCATGCAAAAAAACATGCATAAAACGTTGCCTATTTTTGGTGGGAAAGCAAACAAGAGCTACGTTGTTATGATGCATTGTTTACACTTACTTAGCCATGTACCAATTTTTACGACTGCTCTTTCTTTCAATCATGAACCAAAACATGCGTCACAATCTCTTCTGTGAACAAAACAAAATTAAAATTAAGCAACCCCGTTACATTCCGTTTAAACTTGTGCAACTCCTTTCAGTTTCATTACCCATAAAATTTAAATACATCCGAAATGCAAATGCTTGATCCTTATGGTTTATGCAGTGAAAAATGGCATAACTAATATTGTACTGGTACTGCAGTTTATTAAGTGCCTTTAATAATATATGACTGTCTTTCCTTTATATTTACGCAATTCTCCAGCCACTGCATGATGGATTCCTTCGGGTATAAAAAGATCCTATAAAATTTTATGATGGGTCCCATTTTTTCAACTCAACATCCATTGCATCACTCTTAAAATCATTCTTATTGCAAACTTATGTGTCACTACCTGTTGCATTCAATGCATGCATGCATTTCTTATTGTCGCACTCGCATCCCTCCTCCAAGCGAAAGTTTGTAATCGGATATTTTTTGAAATTTGAACATTTTATAGAAAACCATGCATCCCTGCACATTTACTTAGTATTTCCTCTCCTATCTTGTAGCTGAGTCAGATCACATATCGTCAAAAGGTTCTATTACACAACAGACCAAACGCAGTCCAACAGTAAATGACTCAAGTTTCTCGTAATGCCTGCCTGACTGGAAAGTAATAACGAAGCCAACCCCATCGTAAATTTTATACGTTGTAAATTACAAAAGGCAGGGATTTTACAGAACTAAAAAAAGAGCCGGGCCAGACAGCATGGAGCTAGGGCTTCAAATTCCAACTTTTCCAATCACTTCTGTACAATCACACATCTTGTAGTTAAAGTGATTCCGAGGCGTTCTTCTTGTCAAAACTCGGAGGAGGATGGATAAGGCGAGGTAATAGTTTCGGGGTAAATGTCATGTCTCACGGTAAAACAAATGGTTGCTTATATAGATCATGTAATCCAGGCTGGAAACTTGGGTGGAGCCCCGAAAATTTCTTGGTTACTCAGCAGTTGGTAGTGTTACATAAATTTAGAAAAGTAATTACGTCCAAAGTCTCACAAACTAAATGCGCTCTGTGAAATCATGGAATTGCTTCATTGTCCAATTCTAAGATTGAGATCCAGACTGCCTGGCCCCTAAAGAATCGAACCAATCTCATTTCTTGGCCCCTTCTTTCTTTATCTTACAAAGTTTATATTATTTTATATCCTCACCAGTTGGGCAATAACAAGACAGGACACCAATATAAAATGGAATACCATAAACAACAAAGATTTTAGAGTGGAATTGTATATCAATGCTGTAAAAGAAAACTTTTTCATTTCGAAACTTCACGCCGTGCAAGGTTCCTAACATTCGTTAACATTCTTATCCATGCCAGACAGACTGGAGCTGGATTCTGAAGGGTATTCCATCCACTCCGGGCTTCTTTATGTTTCCAACCCACAACATTTTAAATGATCCCACGAGCATGTTGAATGTTCCCAAGCCAAGCCAAGGATCCCTGAAAGAATTCAAGTCTCAGACTTGGCTTGGTTTGACAGTCTTAAACACAAAGAAAAGAAATACATCCAGTCCCAGTCTCCTTTCATCCGATGAATTATTGGACAGAGTTTCATCTCAATAAATAGTCCTCTCCTCACAAGATAAGGGCAGGCAAGGGTTCAAGGAATAATTTGATGCTAAGAACCCCGTAAAGAAGGACGGGATAAAGATGAAGGAGTGTGGAGTGTGGAGATTATTTTACTTTTATTGATCACTCTTATGAATGCCCGGGTGGGTAAGTGTTACGATAGCATCGTTACGATAACAAGTTATATAAGACTGTCCTATGAGTGGATACCAACCATTTAAGCTTTGCTATAACAATATCTCAGGCATGCATAAGCCGGCCGGCTGACCAAAAAATAAATCCATCCCAAAAAATCTGTAAAATACTTTCATGAAAAATCCACCACCTCCTTTTTAAGGTTCCTGTAATTCAACCAAAACTTAAAATTTAATTGCTTTTCCTTCCCAAGCCAGCATTGCTTCCATCTAATTACGCTACGTTACGCTTGACTTTAGTTGAGCTGCAGTTTTTTATCCGGCGTTTTACTCATTAGCAGAGTTCCAACCATGGTATAATGACACAACTCCCATAAGGCTGCCTAAAAACGGAGGTTCCAGCCTTATAAGGAATTAGTACCGAGTTTGGTGTTGCATTGCATTTACGTCTTTTCCTGGCCTGGCAGACTGCTCGTCGCCTCGACCGTTGGTTCTAAGAAAATATCCAAGTTTTATTTGTTACATTGCAGACCAGCATACAATGGAAGATTCGAAACCCCATCGAGCCAGGTAGGAAACCTGTTGCAAGCCTGGATCCAAGCCTTATTATTTTATTTTATTCCTTTCATCCTCTGACAAAGATGCCAGGTAGCCTTGCAGTGCAATGCAGGACCATTCAATTCTTCCTCCTTCGGGTCAGGTCAACAATATTCTGGCTCACAAAATCTTTTCAATTTCAATTCAGTTACTCCCAAATCTGAAAACCTGAACCAAAGAGAAGGTGGAATTCATGAATTGAATCAATGGATGACTGCAATTCTAACAAACAGGAACTGGAGCAAGTAACACAAGTTTTTGTTGGGTAGGAGAAATTGGGATTTTTAAGCTACTACTGCAAGCGGAGCAAGTTTAGATAATGTCCTCAGTTTATGGTTTAGACGATATTACTAAAGGAAAATTTGATTATAAGCAAACAACACTTGGAAACTGTAACTTCTTAAAGACTAAGCCTTGTAGTTAGCAAATGGTATAAAACACAAAACAAACGAATCCTGTTCCGGAATGAATGGATACCTAAACCATCAAGAATCTTAATCTTATCTTGGTTAAACACAGATCGTATTCAGATTACATGCACTCTTGGTCTGGAAAACTTCTTTTTTTCTCATAAAATTAACTGGTAGCAGGATTCTTATCTGAACAAGAAACAACAAATAATGACAATTATTTATTTGTTTGCATTGTTGCAGTCTTAGTTGTGTCGTTTTGTTTCACAGCAATGGAATGGAATGTAATGAAATTCCTTGCCTCAATAAAACCAGTGACTAACTCGGAATCCAATGAATATCACAGTTGCAACCATTTCTTTTAACGAGAGAATAAAAATGACAAAAGCAACAGAATCAGGATTTAACGAGATGTGGTTGGCTTGCATAGAAAAATGATAATGAACAAGATTAAAGATTTCAGGGTCCTTGGAACAAAATAAATTAATGCAATTGTCCACCAAGCTGTCAAGTCTATGAGCAAATTTGAGATTCCAAACTTTTCCGGACAATTAAGTACTCCATTCACCAAAGTTATTTGAATAACAAAATTCTCAGTTTACCAAAACTAACAACAATTTTACTACGTGGGTGGTTGTGGTTGTGGGTACATGAAACAACATCAACAGCCTAAATTTGCTCTTTTGTCACTCTTCCCTTATGGGGTCTGAATAACAATAAGAGTAACAATTCCGTGTAAGTAAATCACATCCATGTCCCTAACCGTGGAGAGATCTAAGGTGTGAGTATGTTACAAAGTTTAACATTCTTCAGTAAATGCCTAAATGTTTGTTTGTCTAATTCTGGAGCACTTCTCACGGAAATACCAAGATCAATCTGGCATTTATTACCTTGGATGATTCATCCGTATGAATGAATGAAGTATGTGAGTGATTGAAACTAAAAAAATATCAATGATCCTAAAAAAACGTTAGGCAACCGTTAAATAATTTAAACCCAGGGTAGAGATAATGTCATCCTTTTTAGCATGACAATAAATATCTGCATAAACTTAACAAGAAACAGTTATTGATTACTAAACCTCACATAAACTAAACGATGGTGAATGTCTATGTAAATTTCACAAATAGTCTACCTGTGGTGACGCTGAATATCCACATCCACCCATTGACACTGACTAATCAACCGATTCGTCAAGTGAGGAATGGAAAAAGTCTGCAGAATGGAAATAAAACAGCAAATTATTCATCCCTTTAAAAAGATTGGGCCCTTATTCAACCCCCTTTCTTTCCCCAGCACTTGTCTCAGGTGTTGTTGGTGTTTTTTTAAATTTTTTAAGTCTCACAATCACCACCAAGTCCAACAATGGGTTAGGAATTTCTCTGAGTATCCTACTCGTAATAGAGATGGATGCCTGCATATCCATAAGAATGACAATATTTGCATGTAAAAGTCATCAGCTAATGAATGATTATGAATGAATAGCCTCAAATAAATCATAAAGTCAAAGTCAACAGCGTGGATTATTAGTACAAAAAATAAAATTTTATTCTCTCACGTTCAAACTTAATCTTGCAAACAATTTTTGTAATTTACGTAATTCTCTAATTAATCCGTGACCAACTGTACATTTCCCAATATCCACATGCTCTCAGATACAATCACAATTCGAAGAGAACTCACTAAAATAAACCACGACGAGGAGAATAAGACTACGCTACAAGTAACTAGTTAATCCTGTAAGAACTCTTGATAATAACATGCAATCCCACTAAAACTAAAGTTACATTAAAAGAGTTAAAGCTTTGTTGACGACGAATTTTATAAATAAATAAGAACTAACAACACATCAAGACAAGTAAATGTCTTGAATTGGGTGATTTTAAATTGCATAAACACCATTATGCAGGACACTTAAAGTTACGGAGTACCTAAGTTTTGACGAGTAGATTAGAAATATATAGATTAAATTATAAAGTAGTTACTTAGACAAGTATAGTAATTTTAAGGCTATAAAAAGTGTGTAGATCAGATGAAAGATCAATCGAAATCTGGCATTGTTGTACTTGAAGTTGTGTTAATTATTTAGTTTTGTTTCTTTAAAAAAAACCAGTTGCATATTATGTATGTACTATATTCTTGTACAAAAAAGCTTGTAATGCCGTTTAAAGAGATCTTTCTAAACCAAGGCCTGTAACCGAAGAAATCAATCCAATCCTTTATTGTAGAATACCGTTCTCAACTTTCCAAAGAAAAAGTAAATTATGAAAAAGTTTGGGGTGGGTTGATAAAGAAAGTGAAACTTTGTAATATCATTTTCATTGTTGCAGAAAAATATTATGCCTAAATAACATCGGGATAAAGAATATAAGACCAACACCAGTTCAGGCACGCGTAAAATGAGAAAGAGATCTTTACTTTTCTTGTCGGTCTATCAGTATGTTTGACCACTACGGTTTCACGAATTAATAAAATTATTTACTCGGAGGTAAAAATGAGATAAGTTACGTTTTTTTGAGAGTTGGTGGGACTAATAAATTATTAGGGTTTTTTTAACTTGCTTTGTCTCTTCCTATATTAATTGCTGCAACGCACAAACTTACTCAAGTGGAAGCGTTGGATTTAAGCGTAAACGAATGAAGGTGACTACAACAGATGTATTATTCTTGGAAATCTATTATCTAATCATTTAGATATAACCAAAACCAGGGATACATGTTAAATTATTTAATTTATATGGAGAACAATAAAATAAAGACATTTTCTATCGATTCGATAAATGAGCTTTGTTTTAAATTAGTAATTATACCTCTAATAAACTCATCCTCATAAATAAAGCTGACAAATTTTTCAATTATTTCACAATACCTTCAAATATATATTTTATAGCAATACATTCACAGCGAATGATGCACTGTACTTCATTTCGAGACAGGGAGTCGACCGTAAACTTTGACAATGGCCGATGACATACTAGAGCTAATAAAAATTTTAAATTTTAAATTACATGATTTTCAATACGATTGCAAATTCGATAAAATAATGATTGGGATTTCATTTGGATTACAATTGCAAAAAACAAGAGTAGGTTACGATTGAATGAGTAGTTTTCTGTAATAATTAATGATGATCAATTAAATTGCGAGATAGGTTACATCAACCAAACTGTATGAGCTAAGCATTCTAAAATTATAAATACTTTCAAACTGTACCGTAATAAATTCAGAATAAAATAAATACTCCAGAATTCCTTGCATTCATTTCCTTCTTACTCATAAAAATATTATCCCTTGTTTGCTTCGCCGTAATAAAATATTCCTTTAAAAGCCCATGATCGTGATAATTCTACTCGTAATAATTCCACTCTAATTTCTAAATACCCAAATTAATAGAACCAAAATAACTTCATATTCCACACAACAGTTTTTTTTAGTAAAACCTGTGGTAATATTATAATGACGTTTTCTTCTCGGGAGGCGGAGATCCACATCCAGTTCCTGCTGTGGTCGTCTCCTCTGACCCGGCTCGCCGTTTCTTTTTTTGCATAAAATCTGCAAGAAACAAAAAAAAAGTTAATATTTTTTAATTAATATTTTTCATCACATAAAAAATGTCAATTGCATGAGAACTTGTTGAGATTTGAGTGACTCGATCATTTAATTAATAATCACCCCAATGCACAAGTAAGTAAGTAATGGGACAACTACTTGGTCTAATGAGTGGTTTTTTGGCATCATTGAACGAAAACAATGAGTTTTTATCCCTTCAAGGGCAACGAAACAAAACAAAGTATAAAACAACAACAGATGTTAAACACAGCTTGGTTTTTTATATTCACACAAATTCTATCCCAGAAGAGGAATGGATTTGCAAAAAACAAGAGTCCGTCTTTTATAAATCAAGTAATAAAAAACAATCATGCTCTACCCATCCTGACAAAATGCTCATTCTTTCTTTTTGTTTAGTTAAAATTCTAATGACGAGAAATTTCGAACAAAGAGTTTCCAGTGAGGAAAGGCATAAGTAATGTTTGAGCCTGCAGGGTTTAACCTTTGACTGACTCTTCAAATTCCTGTGAACTTGAGAAAGTTTTGGTTTGGTTTGGTTTGGATGGGAAGAAACATTTTTCTCTGGACACACCTTCATCCACAGATTACTTGACTCAATATTATTTTACGTAGGAATAAAATAAAGGGTTGAGATTCTTAGCTGAAGAATGAAAAGAATGAATCAGGCATCACTTCCTCATTTATGTATTCACATTATCGGATCGAATTATTGTAAACTTGTTGGTTGTGGACTAAAATATTTTCCCTGGGGTAGGTAATAAAATAGTAATAATAATATGTATATTTTGATGTTATCCCATTTCCTAGTCACTCTCACTTATTACCCTGGTCAGGATTCCTGGTCATGAATAGGATTATACAGAAAAATCTCTCATGTAACCTTTAATTTCTCAATTTTTTCTTCTTGTTCAAAGATTTATCTCCTGTGAACCTGATGCTTGGTGAAAAAATCCAAGCTTTGTTTTTTATCATGGCAAACTATAAGATCAGATTTATGATGTGATTGAGCTTGCAAATTTGACTGTAAAAAATGCCATGAATTGGATTTTCATTCGTTTTCTAATTCTATAAAATGACAAGTAAATCCTCCATGAAAAATTACAAATGAATAAATCATCCCCACAAAATACTTTGCACACTAACTGACAGCAGATAAACTTTGCCTGACCCGATCCATTAATACAGAGGAAAAGATGAAGTGAATAAATAATCTTCACTCGCTAACAGGATTTGACGCATGGAACTTATGTAAATACTGCAAAATTTAATGATCCTCCTTGTTTAGCTCTAGTCTGGTGTAATCCAAACAAAATGAATGATTTGATCTCTAGCCAACCAAAAATTGAAGTTTGTATTAGACGACTTTGCTTTAATTTTTTTATACTTTCTTTCCTCGTCAGCCCAACCCAAGTGAGCCAAGACTTGGATCAAGTTTCAAATCACAATCAGGAAAAAGAAGGACTAGGAAAAAGACCAATCTCTCAATTCGCCTGACTGCCTCCTTTATATGCCTTGCCTGGAATCGGATACGGTTTTAAATGGGCTTGGCCTGAACCTAAACTAAAGGAACCAAACGACGTGAGTGAATGTAGTAATTGGAGACCTGATCGGTGGGTGACTGATTTTGTTCCGGTGTGTTGTGTGGTAACTCAGAAACAATGTCGTATTGGTTTGGTTAACTTTTATAGAAATTTGGTTAGTTTGTCTCACTCAAAGATTGAGATTGAGGAGCCAGTCAGAGAAGAAAAAAAATTGAATATTCATCACTCTTACTTCCACTTGTTCCTGGTGGTAGACAGAAAGAGAGAGATTAAATGACGAAACGGATGGATTGAAATCTTATTCCATGTCTAGACAATGAACTGGAGCTGGAGGCTTGGCATGTACTAAATTAAATGGAATCGCTTCCCAATTAAGTTTGGATTGGACCCTAGGCTAAGCTAAGCTGGGTTAGAATAATTTTAATTTCTATTTTCAGGTATTGTTCCATACATATTGGCTTGTGTCTCGCTTAATTTTCCTTTCTGCTGTCTATCAAATGTTTGAAAAATGCCAGAAGCTAGCACTCGCCAGCATTTAGGAGTTGAGTTGACTTTTCAATGTGAAAAGTAAAACTTTGGCCTGGTTTCTCAGAATTTCTTTTTCCATCTCTGGAGATTTCTGGTATTCAACAAGAAAAATAGTGTATTAAGCAGCAGACTGCTGCAGCTAATAAGGGCCACGGCTGCCATTGAGAAACATTGACATGAATCTTATCCTCACCTCATCCAGGTACCGAGCCAAATACCAAACTATACAAGAAAAAGATCGCGTTCTTGATAGTGATGTAACGGAAAAGGAATTGACTTCTTTCTTGACCAGAAAGACCAACAGGCGGTCAGAACAACCAGCACCTTCCATCTCTTCATTGTGTTGTTGTAAATAAATTTGATGAATGGAAAATTGAATGAGAGGAATTTCACAACCATCGATACCCCGATATGCCTTTCACAAGTGATAGCTGGAAACTAAGGGCAAACTATCAAACTCACAAAACACCTTTACTCCTGCTCTATAAAGGGACCAAACCGATTTAAACCATGCAATCAATGGAATGCAGGACTAACACTAAGCCATAAGATACATATGTAGATACATGAGCCAGTGGATTGAATACCAAATTATTGAAGGGAGAAAGAAACGCAACCTTCTTTTCTTATTCTTGGCTTGATCTTCTTTTGTGAATACATCAAAATTAAAAATGAGGCGAGCGTGTGAGATGAGAGTTCAGATAAAGAGTCAAATTCCAATCTAATCCTAGCTCTTAAGGATTTGAAGGTCATAGAGATCACCAAGTGTTCCACGGAAGAAAAGGATGGATAAGGGCTGGAATTTGGTATGCATGCATGCCTTCAAGAATAGAATAGGGAACCTAAATTTAAAATCAAAATCAACTCCCCCGGCAAAATGAATTCGATGTGAATATTATAAAGGAGAGAAAACCAGTTAAATGGAATGTAGATCAAATCAAATCAAAACTTTTTAATGTGTTAGCCAAGTTCAAGAAAAACAAAGGAGAAAATCATGAAATCGAGATTTTAAAATTTAACCCTCCGGACAAACTTTCGGTTTTTACCCTAACACAAGATTTTTTTTAAAATTTAAAAACCATTTGGACCCAAGATACGGATTCCTTCTTTATGTAGAAGGTAAGTCTTTGCACTTTTCTTTCCAAAATGACCAGAATGCACACCTGCAAAAGGAACAACACTATTCATCTCAGTTCCCTTTCTTTAATTTTATTGTCAAGAAACATAAAACTGCTCACAAAGAAGTGTACAATTTCTAGGCAAAAATTATTACTGAAGCTGATAAAATACCGCCAATTTTAGGGCATTACATAATATTTTCTTTACTAACATGATCCTTACAAAAATACCGTGGTAAGGAAAATTTTGCGACTTATTTTAGCCCTTAATATTTATTACTACAAAGCCCTCCTTGCATAGTTGAGAGCAGATGGTCACTTCTTTAGAGGTGAAGAAGTACTACGGATTAGGTATGAAATATAGTGATGGAATAGTATAAGTACATAGTAAAGACAAGCCTAGAAATAGTAAGACCAAAACTCTCCTGGCTGGTGGTTATAGATGACACAACCACCCCTTTCCAAATATGATGCATTAAAATAAGGTCACGTACGTCCATGTTTTCTCATGTCATGCCTCATCATCTTGTAAAAGTAGAGCAACGAACGAAGGAAGAGCGAGACCCCTTTAAACTCAAGAAGAGGCCCTTTTAATTTCCAACAAGACAAACACATTGAACCAAACAGACGTCTGTCTTTCTTGTAGTTGCATCTCAAAATTCAAGATTCCACACAAACGAGCCAACGTCTAGCTCAAAGTATCCCTCTGTTATATTTAGGAATAATATTAAGTGACCAAACAACCCCTTTTATTCCAAATCTAAATACTCTTTACACCAAGCCAGGTCCTCAGCAACCAAGGTTTTTGCTCAAGGTGGACGGGAGTGGATACGACTCTTTTTCTACTCCTCCGTCTCAAGAAGTTCCAGACTACAGATATTATTATTGAAGGGATGTAAAATGAAGGAAGAAATGAACCGTTTCGGTTGCATGTTAACATTAATGCTAAGCACGAGGGATGAAGAGAGAGAGTGAGGTTTAAATAAGCTGCTGGAGGCATTAAAGTCCCCAGCCAAAAGAAAGATTAAGAAGGAAGGCATCCATGGATGGAAAAACCATAAACAGCAAGCCAAGCTTAGCCAGGAAAGGGACCAAACCCCAGACAAGACGCTAACTCTCTTATTTATAAAAGTCTCTTGAGAAGGAGGGAAATCTGGGAGCAGACAGAAAGAAAGAAAGAAAAACGACCCTTCCTTCTTCTACTCCTACGTTTTACTACCAACAACAAAACAACTAAAGGTTCAAATTGATCTTGCTTCGTATATATCATACTACACACTCCCTTTTGTCCGCCATTTAACCCACAATTTGGATAGACTGGTCTACACGAGCATACTTAAGTAGTGGAGCTTGAGTCCAGTCCAGGCGTAGTATTAATATGATTAATATCCATTGTTCTCCCTATATGAAGGGATAAGATGACCAAATATCACAAGGACCAGAACCATAATGTTTTTTACCATCAGCAACTCTCTCCCTGTACAAAACACTGTTCAGCCAATTTGTCCACAACCAACCTTTCCTTCTTTACTAAAAGAAAATTGAAGACATGCTTCATCATTCTTACCAAACCAAACCAATCTAAAGTAAAAACACTCATTTTTCTCTTATTATGTATACCAATCCGAGTGAAAATGTGTGTAATCAGGCAGTAAAGTAGTGCTCCTTTTACCAGAGCACAAGACAACCAACTAGCGATAACCTCGAGAATTATGAAACAACAACAATTACGATTACTTCACATCTCTTCTGTCCAGCTAAGGCCAACATTATCAATCTTTTCCTACGACCCACACTTTACTCCAAAATCAACGGTCACCTCAACAATTCAACCTCAAGAAAAAGATGTTCGTTGGTTATTTCCTTCTACTACTTATTTACTACCACATCCCCAGAATTAAAGTATATTTAACTACCACCAAGAGATAGTAATGGGTAAAGTAATAATACTCTGAAAGTGGTAGTAGTAAGTAGGCAGTTGTAAATAAATAGTAATCCTCCTTCATCATGCTTCTTAAATGTTATATATCTCTCAAGTAATAAGGAACCAAAGTTTCCTTACCAAGCGTGGTATGGTCTCAAATTGCTTATATGTAAACGGATCGTTGACAGTTGAAGCATTTTATTTTCTCTGTGCATTAACTTCCTTCTCCTTTCTTACACTTTACTACAAGACAATTTACAACTACGCATTATTATACCCACTCCACGGATACTGACTGATATTGGATCGGTTGGTTGGGCAAATACAAGATTTAAGAACGAGTATTCAGTGAGTAGAATATAATCAAGAACTTGGAAGTAAACTACATTTGTAAGTATATAATAGTTATAGCTGCTGTAACAAGCCCTAAAAAGCCACCATATGTTGTTCCTCCTTTTCATCTCATGTAATGTAAAACTAAAAAGGTATACATGCGCCAGGGTAGAAAAGAATAGGAAAAAAATCCATTTTTCTTCATCGTATCGTAGTAAGTGTAATAGTAAAGTCCTTCATGTCATGTCTTGGGACGAAACGGAGAGATCGAGTTCGAGGCAGCTGAGTACGGCAAGGCAAGGCAGCTGATGATGATAACCAACTTGTTTGCCTGGTCTGGCTTGGGACGATAAACTTTCTTAAGAAAATGACAACTAAGACCTAAACCAAACCGAGTGAGGTACGTACAAGTAAACTCTCTTCCCGCCCGATTTAAAGAAAGGATCCAATACAAGCAAGTAGCTAGGCAAAAGAAAAAAAGGTTATATTTTCCACTTTACTCTACGAACGACGTTTTCTTTGGTCAAACAATAAAAACAGCCTTCTTTCATTATCTCAGGGAGGGACCACAACCCAAATGAAAACGTATTTATTGCAACGCCACAGTCATCCTGATGACCACGTTTACATAGAGGCAGAAAAAGTGAGATGAGATGAGACGCGTTGTGAGACTTATCCAGAATCTTATGAGCAGGAAGAATGAGCTGACATAAGAAATGAATAATTTCGTTATGCACAGTTTTATATGATTAGTCACTACTTCCGCCCGTTTATGTAGCTCTTTCTTTCTTGATTAAGATAAAACAAATCAAGTCTCAAAAATGTTGAGAGTCATGTTCCGATCCAATAAGATGAGCATGTTTCGAGTAATTATCCGGATGTGCTATGCGTTCATCTTATCTTTTGCATTCACTCTGTCCAGCTGCATTCTACCAGTCTCACTCTCACTCTACTAAATCACCACGTCTTTAAATTCAATTTAAATAAATGAAGATATGAAAAAATACAAAAGAGAACCCAGCTACATAAACATGATTGTTAGTCAATTCATCCACCATTAAAAGTCATGCCGAGTCGATGTCAAGTTATGCAATGCAACGCAATGCAATATGCTGTCACAAAGTTATGGCTAACCCAGAAAGAAATAAAGTTTAATCTCTTCCCGATTAAATGAATCTTACTCCTTACTTCCAACTCGTATAATACCCTGCAATACCCTCTTCCTAGGTTGATTGCATATATACATATTTTGTAGCAAAGTAATGTAAAGAAGGGTCCATTTCCTTTACTATTTGTGTAGAGTTGGCTGTGCTGTGCTGCATGTGGAGTGGATGAATAGTGTGATGAAATAACGCGAGGAAATTGAAACTTTATCAGGAGTAGGGATAAAATGTGTCCTTCGAATTTGAACTGGTTGGAGTGGAGCCAGAGGTTGTGTAATGTGTGAGTTGTAAGATTGTGGTGTGATGTTTATGTCGTCCCTTTTCTTACTTAGATTGTGGCTGGCGTGGCCATTGTGCTCATGTCAGAGCCATGAAGCATTGTTGTTGTTCTTGTTACTGGTTTATTTTTATTTTTATAATGTGTTGCAATGACACCATGCCAAGAGACAACAGAGCAGAGCTCAGAACTAAAGAAGTATACGAGACCATGGTCCAGTTGTACTTAAGCTAAGCTACAGAATGATATGCACACACAACCCATTGGATAAGAAACCGATATGAAATGAGACTGATAGAAAGTGGAGGATTGGGAATGTACGATATCCAAATAAAAAACTAAAAGTAACTCGTAAAAGCTTTTGAAAGATTTGGAAAGAATTTTACAAACACCAAACAAAACTTTGGACTGAGATTACGACTGGATTTTTACCAGTTAGTCACGGTGTTTTTACTTACGGGTATCAGCAAATATAAAGTAAAATGAAAAATCACTTAAAGCTTTGACATCCTGGGCTAAGTTTCTAAATTCTCTTTAACAGCTTGACCCCTTGGTACCCGCAACAAACAGAGAATCAATTTCCAACACTTGCCTCACTCACTGGAAGGAAATGAAATAAATTCATATCGTCTGCAATAACACATTTAAAACTCATTAACTTCATGGACGAGCTGTTCATCTAAGTGATTGAAACTCCTCTACTCGCCCTACTTAGCCGTTGTCTTTTCTTTTTTTCTTCCCAAACAATTAGCTGGCTCTTGGATGATCCGAGCAATTTCAGAAATTGCGTAGAAGTAAGTTACTTAATGAAAATCCTAAATTTTATTCTTTCTCTCCTTCCTTAAAACTTGAAAGGAAAAGTGGTTTAGACAACTGAATTAATGATGATTATGATGATGCCATGAAGGAGGAATGAAGAAGGCCTTTGTTTTAGTTGGTTGGTTGATTTTGATATAATAAGTGCCCAGCCAAGAAACTAACCAAGTTAACCCAAAGCGATGATGGGATGATTTGTGTGAAGGTGGATGAAGTAAAGATTCACCAAATAAAATTTTCCCAGGCATCGGATGGGGTTGAGTTAAGGGCGAGGTGACTTAACCTCTCTCTTTCCCAGAGATTTGGTTAACTTCACAAATAATGCAATGTAATGTAATTTAACCAACCAAATTCACTTGACCCCGCGGTGCTTGGTTGGCTACAACAATAACAATAGCGATATGATATTGTGGTGTGGCCAGAGCAGCCGAATAAAAACCACAAAAGAAATAAGAAAACAACCAAACCGACAAATAAAATACTTACACTACGTCGGTTGCACTCATTCGAGTGATTCATGGACATAAAATTAAATGCATGACTAAATTCAGAGTAAAACAATGAAACTAACATTTACCTGTGATCCTAGACTGAGGGGATCCAATGACGGTCGATTTGCTTGTCGCAGTAGCCTTCGTATTGGAAGTTTCCACGGGAGAGCTGGGTCCAGAGACGTTGCAGTTGTCTTCCTCCATGGATGAGGGTGGGGATGGGAGTCCCACCGCGAGGAGATGATTAACGTTAACATCCTCCGATATTTCGGGGGATGATTGACTCGATGAGGACGACAGATGAGTGAAGCTGCTTCGTGAGATAGTGACCGGACCGAGTTGCAGATGATGTTCACGCTCTGGCGGAGTTGGAGATGTTGATAGCGAGAGACGACGTTCTGGACTACTTTGCTTACACGGTGGCGGAGGGCATGTTGGCGATGATGAGGTCAAAGTGGACGTTACTGACCGAACTATGAGCAACGAATCAGATTCAACGCTTTTTGATTTTGAGATCGAACCAGCAGTGGTGGAAGTGATCGTAGATGTGGAAGACTTTGATTGATTTCCAGACTCCGTCGTCGCGAAATAACTAGAGCCACTCTTGACACGCACAGCTTCCCAAATGAATCTGAAAATGAGAAGAAGAACAATCATTAGAAAACTTGCAAAAATGTCTCTAATAAAAAAGCTCATTTAAACATGTCATCCAAGATGAATGATGAAATATGAACGAAATATTTTCAGAACAACAGTTTATGGCCGTCGTCTTTAATCTTTTGGAATGTAAATTGACTTGACTTGGGGTGGGTGGTGTGATGTGGAGGAGCAATTTGGGTAAAACTTGTTTTACTTTTGTTCCGTGTTTACTTCTGCGAATTTTATCTGAATCTGCACCCTTTTCCTCAAGTCTCAAGCTAAATCTCACAATTTTTTAGGTACCCTACCCTGCCCTGCGATACCTTAAGCAAAATATTTTCCAACATTCGCATCTTCTTCCCACACATTCATTACACAACCTGCAACTTTTCCACCCTACCTGCAACTCGGTCCTTCATGCTTTATCCTACAAAGTCACTCACGAATAAGTACAACGGTTAAAACTTTTCTTGAGAATATATAAGGATTAGATGAAGAAGCATAAAACGACTTCTGTCTGAAGAGATGATTGAATTGCAGTAGGGTTGGTTTGGGTTAGAGTGGAACAACAAGTTGCAAAAAATGTCGGTTTGGATTCACCCTGTTACGCATTACATAAAAATTTTGTTTAAACCATTTTAAAAGTTAGCAAAGCTGCTACCGCGTTACTGCCGGATGTTGCAAATGGTGAAGACTAAACTTTAAATACAAGATCTCAGCTAGTAAAGTCAAGTCAGTCAACTTTTATCACGGAGATAATTTATTTTTAAATTGCCCTTTACTCCGTATCCACCCTTATCACTTATCTTCCCTACCGTAAATAAATAATAAACCAATATTTAATTGTTCTCAATCCCTGGAAGAATACAAGATAATAAAAATCTTAAAAATAGGATGACTCAACGAACTTTGTTAATATTTGATATGGGCTGAAGTAATGAAAGATGCCATGTAAGAGAGTACTGGCATAATAATTATAATTGCAGGCTTTCAGGCTCAATCCTAATTTTCTCTTACAACCATTACAACCAAAATTATTGATACACCCAATGATATGGAATAGCAATCGCTGCGGCTGCTACTCTATTAATAGGGGTGATGTCATGTCATCTATCTCCAGCTTCTTTTTAAATACCGCTCTCCTAACAGAGCTACATTGTTAGATGTATGGATCCGTTAAAAAATAATCACATTCAAGTACCACACGCCCAACGGTCTGATCTCATTCAACTACCAAACCTATGCAAATATCGATCTAGATCTGACTGGCCCAACTAAATTAAACCACACTTGGAACAAGTGCTGCTAAACCTTGTTAAAAATCTTGGCAACAAATACACAACTTGGTCCAACGTATTTTACTTTGAGTACTAAATTATTGACCCACTTTCCACCCTACGCATAAATTGGCAACAGTAAAACATTTAAACTACATACAGCCGAATATAAACCTTGTATCCTCCGCCTGCTGTTGTTTGTTACTAGATGAGAGTGCAACCTAGATTCTGCAATACTCGCCACATTTTTCCCTATTTATTTACTCTTCCCCACTTTCCATTCACCAAATGTTTCATATTTATTGGTGTCCGTTACATTTTCGAAAAAACAATTCCAAATTCAGACACAAGTATCATTTCCAATGGAAATTCCAACGGTCAAATCCTGCCAGTGCAGTGTTTACTAAATTTCAACTCTAGGGAATTTAATTGAACCACATCCGCTTTACGGAGGTCCATCCACCACAAAACAAAATGATTTTTGTCTCTGTGGGAAAAAATAAGTGAAACCGTAGCCAAAGAACTTTAAATGTTTTAAAGTTTCAACTGCCATTCCACAACACTAGCATCGGCCTCCGTTTAAATTCATCCCGAACTCGTCATGTTTATCGGCAGTTATTTAAATAGAAGTAAAACAAATTTAAAGGATACGATACCCTGCCTCAGTGTGACAGTTCAATTTAAATACAACCAAGTCAACCTATAATATTATGAGTGAATATTTATTTATGAGACAATAACCCCAAAATCTAGTTGCTGTTGCTTCGTTCGGTTGGATGTGCAGCTAGTTCATTGCTCTTTGGAATTGCATTCAGCTCTTCACCTCACCACGCACTATCTCCGAGTTCAGAATCTTGCAACTAGCCACGCCAACTATGCCATCAAAATATGCACAAATAACCCAATGCAAATCCCAAATATTCAGTGGTCGCCATTTTACATTTATGAATGTCATCCCAAATCATGTCCTACTCCTGCCAATTTCCCTTCCTGTTCAACCGGTCCCTCTATCTCACTTCTTCAACTTGCTTCACAATTCGCAAACAATGCCAAACCCTATCAATCTCAATCTCTTACTTCATAAAATATATCAAAAACTTAATTGTTTTGTTTCCTTACCTTTTCGGATCATCCAAAGGTTTATCCTTGACAAAATCAAATTCCCACTTGTTCATATCCGCTTCCTGAATCTCGCGAACCTTATCCCTTGCAAATTGACCACTTTTAGGATCCGGAGATCCAAACAAGCACCTAACCGCTTTATGACGAGGTTGTCCAGAAACATTGGGCACCTCCGAAGTTGACGTTGACAATTCCGTCGAATTCCTCCGTAAATTCAGACCCGCTCCAAAAATAAACTGTCTCGGTGGATTAGCCTGGTTTGCAGATCCCTCCGGCAAACTCCCACTCGTCGGGAGGGCGTCCATTATTATAGTAATGTTTGGACTAAACACCCGGGTGCTCATTTCAAAGACGGGAACTGAGCTCACAAAAATTTCGGTGTCCTCTCACTCACTCCCACTGTTATCTACTGCACTGACGGGACTACACTGACCAAATAAACTGGTTCCTTCCACCACCAAGACCAACTAGTGTGTGAGTGGAGTACCCTGGGTGAACTGGGCTCTGTGTTGAATGTGCTCCCCTTAAAGTTTAGCTACCCCTTGGAGTCGAGTCGGGTTCACGGTAAAGGGTCGCTGCTCCGATCCGGCGCTGCTGCTGCTGCTGCTCTACAGCCAACGGCCTCCACTCCACCAACGTTGGACACTGGTGGGTA